>JAGPOW010000005.1:364896-377791 GCA_030014935.1 Caiman crocodilus
AACCTTGTAGCCTTCTATGACCAAGTCACACACTGTTGGACATGGGAGCCGAGGCTGATGTCATCTTCCTGGACTTTAGGAAGGCCTTCAGCACAGTTTTGCACCCTATCCTCATTGGGAAGCTAGCAGACTGTAGAGTGGATGCCTACGCAGTCAAGTGGGTAGCCAACTGGCTTAGGGACCACACCCAGAGAGTGGTGGTAGATGGTTCCTTCTCGGCCTGGTGGGAGGTGGGCAGTGGAGTCCCACAGGGTTCAACCTTCGGACTGATATTATTTAAAATCTTCAACAGCAATTTGGACAAGGGCATGGAGAGCACCCTTGATAAGTTTGCTGATGATATGAAGTTATGAGGCAAAGTTAGTACACTGGAGGGTAGGGAGCAGATTCAGGCTGACCTGGACAGATTGGATCAATGGGCAGAGAGAAATAGGATGCAATTTAATAAAGATAAATATAAGGTACTCCACCTGGAAAGGAGGAATCCAAGCACACCTATAGGTTGGGGAATGTCCTTCTCAGCAGCTCAGAGGCAGAAAGGGATCTTGGAGACATAATTGACTCCAAGATGAACATGAGTCAGCAGTGTAATGAGGCCATCAACAAGGTCAATTGCACCATGTCGTGCATTAGCAGGGGCATGACTGATAGATCAAAGGAGGTGATGCTCCCCCTCTATGCGGCACTGGTCAGGCTGCAGTTGGAGTACTGTGTCCAGTTTTGTGTGCCAGACTTCAAGAGGTGCATGGGGAATCTCGAGAGGGTCTAGAGGGGGGCCACTTGCATGATTAGTGGCCTTCATGATAGACCCTACAGAGGTAGGTTGAGAGAGCTGAATCTCTTCAGCCTTCACAAAGAGACAGCTGACAGGAGCTCTTGTGGCCACCTTTAAATTTATTAGGGAAGGTCAATGGGGAATAGGGGAAATGCTGTTTACTAAGGCACCCAAGGGAGTGACTAGGAATAATGGGTTTAAACTAGTTGAGAGTGAATTTAGGTTAGATAGCTGGAATGGGCTTCTAAGAGAGGTGATGCTATCACCTAGTTTGGAGGTCTTCAAGAAGAGGCTGGGTAGTCACCTGGCTGGGGTCATCTGACCTCGGTCCTGCCGGGGCAGGGAGTTGGACACGATGATCCATTGTGGTCCCTTCTGACTCTACAATCTATGAATCTATAGTTACAGCGACATGTAAATGCACCTTGAATGAATTAGTTTATAAAGGAACCACACTGCCCTGCCTTCTGCCTAACTTTAAACTAACATAGCTAATTGCTTCCCTCTTATTTGAATTTTTATGGGTAAAGATAGGTTTGTGAGGGTCTAGGAGTGAAACTTGAGGAAAACTAGTTAAAGCAGGATGGGTCTCTAGAGATTCTCTTTCTAGTCAGGTCTCTGAACTAGCAATGATACATCATTTTGTCTAATGAATTCCCCCTGATGGATGCAGCCAGACCTTCTCTAAACCTGACACTTACAGCACCAGTATTCTCTGGGTATAAATAAAGCCTGAATGTCTTGAAGTAGCAGGAAAACCATTTAAATGTTCCCTATGACAGCAAATTTGAAGACTGCTGACACTAAAACCACTTACTTATATTGCTCTGCATCATCCTGCACTTAGCCTTCAATCATTCTCATTACAGGAGTGTAAGCCACTTTGCAGAAGGCTGTAGGCATGAGCTCATTGCCTTCTTCACATCCTTGCACAGTCCTGTGACTCCAGAAACCAGGAGACCCTCAAACATATATAAAGAAGTGAGCAGTGTGCTCCCAAGCACACTGGTGAGCATGCATTGCACACACTCCCATGCTAAAATGGATAATAATGTGTACACTCAAGGATAAAGGTGAGTGTATGGATGCACAACCATGCGTAGAATCTATATCAATGATCAAAGATCTATATCAAAGATGTATAGACAATTAAGCATTTACATGCATATTTAACATTTTACACTGAATGCTCTGGTATCTAACTAATAACAGTCTGCTTTTGTTTTCCAAAGCCTCAACTATCACACCGAGGAAGAGGTGTTTATGGCTCCTGCATATGTTGACTGGCCTCAGATTTAGAGGTAATGAACTAAGTATGCAGTTTGTGGATAGTAGGGTTGGAATGATGTATCCATGATATTCCAGGAAATATATGACAGACTAGAATTTTATTTGATGACATATTTTATTGAATGAACTCTGTGGCTGGGAAAGTTTTTTAGACAATATTTAAGGCACAGTGGGTGTGTGTAGATGAAAAGGGGTACCTAAAGTGAAGTGGTGGGTTTTTAAAAAACACTGCTTTAATTTAGGGCTGATTAAACTCCTGTGTCATGCACACATCCCTCTGACTTACCTGCCTCAGTCGCAGGGAGGGGAGAGTGAGCTGCTAGTGAGCAGAGAGGTCCCTGGGCCCCGGGGAGGGGCTGGTGCCTCCTCCTGCAGCAGTGGTGGCCCTCCCACACCCCCCCCCCCCGTGGTATCCGCCCACAAGCACCCAGCTTGGGCAGTCCCGGAGAGCACCACAGCCACAGAGAAAAGCACTGGGCCCCTGTGCAGTTCAGGCAGGCAAGCAGGATCCAAGTGGGGGAAGATCAGGCTCGCCACTTTTCTTGGGTAGAGTCTGCTTTCCTGGGTTGCTGCCAGGCTGCCTGCAGAGCTTACTGCAGAGCCATGAAGCTGCACAGAGCCCAGAGCTTCACTCCACGGCTTTCGGGGCAGCAAAATAAAACTCCCCTTGTTTCATAGATTTCATAGATTATATAGACATTAGGGGCTGGAAGGGACCTCTTGAGATCATCGGGTCCAGCCCCCCACCATAGGCAGAATGTCAGCTGGGATCAAGTGACCCCAGCAAGAAATACATCCAAATGTTTTTTTGAAAAAGTCCAGAGTACATGCTCGCACCACCTCTGGGGGGAGTTTGTTCCAGACCCTGGACACTTGCATCACAGAGAACTTTTTTCTTATATCCAGTCTAAATCAGCCTTCCTGAAGTTTATGGCTGTTAGACCTTGTTATCCCTTGGGAGCTCTGGTGACCAGGTGTTCTCCCAGGTCCTGATGTACCCCTCTTATGTAATTGTAGGCTGCTACCAAGTCCCCCCTGAGCCTTCTCTTCTCCAGACTGAAGAGTCCCAAGTCCATCAGCCTCTCCTCATACAGCTTGCCCTTCAGGCCCTGGATCATATGAGTGGCTCTCCTCTGGACTCTCTCAAGCTTCTCCACATCCCTCCTGAAGTGGGGGGGCCCAATACTGGACACAGTACTCCAGCTGCAGTCTCACCAGGGCCGAGTAAAGCAGGAGGATGACATCCCTGGTTTTGCTTGAGATGCATTGGTGGATGCATGCCAGAGTTTGGACAGCTCTGTCAGCCTCAGCATTGCATTGGTGGCTCATATTCATCTTGTCATCAATTAAGACTCCCAAGTCCCTTTCGGTCAAGATGCTAATGAGCATAGCAGTGCCAAGCCTGTAAGAATATTGAAGGTTCTTCCTATCAAGGTGCATCACTTTACATTTCTCTACATTGAAGGCCAACCTTGGGAGTGTGTCCAAGTCAGCCTGTAACCCCAGCCTGTTGTGCCATGTGATGCTAGTCATTTAAGGCGCATTATGCTGCTGAATTTCCTACAGTGGCTGGAATTAATGCACAATACGCCACTGAGGCATGCAAACACTGACACCATTAAAGTGGTGCAAAAGTATTTAGCCTACTTTAAAGTGTTGTGCACACACATCTCATGTTTCAATCTACACACAGCAAAATGCCCTTCTTTAGGTCTAGGAAAGAAGCAGACACATCTTGAGAAGAATAGCTTAAGAAGCTTTTCAAACATCTTTCCTAACTACACTATTGATCCAATAAAAGGTCCCTTCTCTTGCCCTGCTGGCAGCGCTTCTACTAATGCAGCCCAATGTGCTGTTAGCCTTCTTGGCAGGAAGGGCACACTGTTGGCTCATATCCAGCTTATTGTCCACCGTAACCCTCAGGTTCTGTTTTGCAGAGCTGCTGCTTAACCAGTAGGTCCTGAGCCTGCACCAGTGTATAGGATTGTTACATGCTAAGTGTAGGATTTTGCACTTGTCCTTGTTGAACGTCATGACATTTCTTTTGGCCCAATCCTTCCATTTGTCTAGGTCTCTCAGAATCCTAGCCCTACCCTCCAGTGTATCTTCTTCCCTCAACTTAGTGTTATCTGCACACGTAGTAAGGGTGCACTCTATCCCATTTCCCAGGTCATTGATGAAGATGTTGAACAAAACTGTCCCCAGGAGTGACCCCTGGTCCACTCCACTTAATACTGGCTTTCAACTCAATATCAAGCAACCAATTACTACTCTCTAAACCCAATGATCTATCAACCTTACAGTTCATTCATCCAACCTGTACTTTCTCAGCTTGCTTGTGAGAATGTTCTGGGAGACTATATCAAAAGCCTTGCTAAAGTCAAGGTATATCATGTCCACTGCTCTCTCAGCATCCAGAGAGCCAGTCATCTTGTCACAGAAGACAATCAAGTTGATCAGACATTACTTGCCCATCTTTACTGTTCCTTCTCTTCTCTGTGCTTAGAAATGAATTCCTTGAGGACCTGCTCTGTGATTTTTCCAGGGATTGAGGAGAGGCTGACCTGTCTGGAGTTCTCCAGAGTCTCTTTTTCCCCTATCTGAAAGATGATAACTATATTCTCCCTTTTTCAATTGTCTAGGACATCTTCCAATCTCAATGAATTTTCAAAGATTATGGCCAGTAACTCTGCAATTGCATCTGCCAGCTCCCTCAGCTTCCTTGCATCAGATCTGGTCTCATACATTTGTACACATTCAGCTTTTCTAAGTAGTCCCTAACCTATTCATTTGAAACTGTCAGCTTCATACTTCTTCCCCAGACTATGGTGCCAGGTGCACTAGTCTGAGAGCTAACCTTGCCTGGAAGACTGAGGTAAAAAAGACATTGAGTACTTTAGACTTTTCCTCAGCATCTGTCACTAGATTGCCTCTCCCATTCAATTAGGGAACCACACTTTCCCTGATCTTCCTCTTGTTGCTAACATACTTGTAGGAACCCTTCTTGTTACCCTTCACATCCCTTGAGAGCTGCAACTCCAATTCTGCTTTGATCTTCCTGATTTCACCCCTACATTCCCTAGCAATTCTCTTATTATACTCCTCTGTAATAGTTTGTCCAAGCTTCCACTCCTTGTAATCTTCCCTTTTGCGGTTTAGCTCAATGAAGACTTCCCTGCTAAGCCAAGATGGTCTTCTGCCATACTTGCTCATCGGGTTGGTTCATTCCTTTGCCTTCAGTAAGGTTTTTTGTTTTGTTTTTTTAAGTAGAGCC
Organism: Caiman crocodilus; assembly: GCA_030014935.1. Taxonomy (NCBI): domain Eukaryota; kingdom Metazoa; phylum Chordata; order Crocodylia; family Alligatoridae; genus Caiman; species Caiman crocodilus. The sequence continues at coordinate 370,236 of JAGPOW010000005.1, forward strand.
AGCTCTTATGGGCTCCTTTTCCCCTTAAACTGGCCTTCCACGGGATTCTGCCCTCAGTTCCCTAAACAAGTAGAAGTTTGCTTTTCTGAAGTCCAGGATCTTTTCTCTGTTGCTCCCCTTCCTTTCTTTTCTCAGGATCCTGAACTCAATTGTCTTGCGGTCAATGCTGCCCAAGTTGCCACCCACTTATACATTCCCTAACAATTCTTCCCTCTTTGTGGTCAAGAAGAGCATGGCCTGTAGTTTGCAACTCTAACATTTGCACCAGGAAGTTGTCCCCAGCTGTATTCCAGTTATGTCAGCTACCCCACCAAGTCTCTGTTATTCCAATCACATCATAGTTATGCGACTGTGCAAAGACTTTCAGCTGTTCCTACTCATTTCTCAATCTCCATGTATTTGTGTACAGACATCTGAGATAACTAGCTGATTGCCCTACTTTCTCTAGAAGAATGAGAAAACCTGCCCTGTTGCCCTCTCCTGTTTGTGTTTCCATCAGATCAGTCATTTTTCCACTAATCTTAGGGCTTTGGTCTCCATCTTTGGGTGGACCTAATTTAAAGGTCTCCTCACTATATTAGCAAGCCTGTCTACAACAATACTCTTCCATCTCTTTGTCAGGTGTATCCCGTCTCTTCCTAGCATCCTTTGGAACAATATGCCATGGTTGAAAAAGCCAAAGTCCTGTTGGCAACACCATCTGCACAGCCATGTATTGACCTGTAGGATGCATCTGCTCCAGCCTGGGCCCCTCCCCTTGACTAGAAGGATCAAGGAGAATACCACCTGAATCTTTGTCTCCCTCACTCTTGCGCTCAGAGCCTTATAGTCACTTTTGATACCACCTGGCAGTATCATTGCTGCCCACACGGATGAGCAGCATGAGGTAGTAGTCAGAGTGCTAGAGGAGTCTCAGCCCTTTTTTGACATTTTGGATCTGGGCTCTGGGCAAACAGCAGAACTCCCAAGACAATAGGTAAGGTCGGCAGATGGATGACTCCATCCCCTGAAAATTTCCTCCACATCCTTCCATCCCTTGAATGAAGGTGGTTGAAAGTTGCCAACAGGTTGATTTGTCTTGGTAACAGTGGTGTCGATCATCTGAATCTTGGGGATGCCTGGCCTGGCTTCTTCCACTAATGGAACACTCTTCTCCTCCTCTGTTGCTAGGGATTCATATCTGTTCTCCACCCAAACTTCTGCAAGTGGGGATCAGGCCACAAGATTTCACCTTCCACCTTCCAAGAAGTCCACATTTTCTTCCTTCTTCAGCACTGCCTTTGGCAATCCTTCCTCTTCAGTCTTACAGGTCTTCTTTAGCTCTGAATTGAGGATACTTCAGAGCCTTGCCACATCCTCCTTAGCTTTCTTACCTGCCTCCTGAGGGACATAACCAGGAGGCACCACTCACATTGCAGACATTCCCTCTCCCACCTGACTATCACTGGAAGGAACCTGCAAACTTCACAGTGCCAAGCCAGGACCTGGGTGAAAGCCTCAACAGTGAGTTATAATGCATAGACAGACACAGGTGCAATCAGAAGAATAGCTGGCAGTGGCTCTAGCATTGTGACATCCTCCAACCATCTCTCTGGGTCTCTTAAATCTGCCATCTACCTCTTTCTGCCCCTCTCTCCAACCAGACCTTCCCTAGAAAATTCCCGTTAAACTGGCCTTTTTACTGACCTTTGGGCCCAAAAGATTCCCTTTTCCTCAACAACCTACTTCCTCCCACCAAGTTTATAGTGAAAGAAAGTGAGAAAGAGAGCACATCTACATGTGACGTTACTTTGCCGTAGTGACACACTATGGTGATAGAGCACTCATGGGTGTCTGCATGTGACCAGTAGCTACTTTACTGTAGTGGTGTGCTCCCTCTTTATAGCGTGCTGCTACAGTGAAGTAGCTGCTAAAAATAACCATGCACCGTGCATATGGCACAGTACAGGCAATTACTGTGGCATATGGCACAGTAACAAAATCACCATAGGGCAATGCATCCAGAGAGTTTCCTGGCAAACTCCATCATGAACTTCCCACTCTCTAGTTAAATAAAGCACTTAAGTATTGATCTAACTGCTGAATTTTAGGTATTTACGCTAAATATCTAGGTTAGTTACTTTTAATTATAGAAAGAACTTACATTACAGGTTCCCATTCAAAAAGCAAGGTGACAAAGGGTGCCTATGTGTGTGCTCGGGGTGTGTGGGAGAGGGCAGCCTTTTAATTAGAGCAGTTCCCAGAGAGCCACTTGACATGGGTTGTGGTCCTCAGGGATGGCTGTGATGCCCCTGGAAGCTCTGCAACTGTGCCAGCTCCTCCCTGAGAGTACCTTCTTGTTTCTCCTGCCATGTCTTGATGGTGAAATAATAAATCAGGAAGATGCTCACAGGCTTTTCAGTTCACTGAACCCCACAAGAACTCATTGATTCTTTGGCCCTTTGCCGGACCTCACTCCAGTACTGTGCTGCTTGGGGCACCTCGAGACTTATGGCCTAATTGTGTGGCTCCAAAACCTCCCCTATACCATGCCTCACAGGTGTTACATGAATATTATCCCCTCTGTTGGGGCTTCAGCCTCCTTGGCCTCTATCCATTTAATCTAGATAGGCCTTCTAGCCTGGGGCCCACTGTGTCAGACCTGGCTTTGAGACATTAGTTTCAATCTGTTTCTTCCAGATACCAGGCCCCTGTCCACCAGGCTCTGGGCCCCATGCTGTCTGTGCCTGTCTGGTGCCGGGTCCTCTGGCCCCTCTGTAGTGATGCCCCTCCAGGCACTAACGAGGCCTCTGTACCTCCCCTTACACCCCCTCACAAACCTCAGGTACGGGACAATAATACAAACATAAGCCCCTGGGCTAAAACATAACAATAACAATGGGAGTTGGTTCTCTGCCCCTTTAAGAGGGCAAACTCCCCCCCTAGCACAGTGTGTCTCCTATCCCTGGGTACCTTTTGGGCTCCTGGTTCCTTATTGCTCCTGTAGGCAGCAAAGCAGGCAACCACCCATATCTAGGTAGCTCCCTGGGGTAGAAGCTCCTTCCCCTGTCAGTTGCCAGAGAATTAACTCCTGCCAGCACCAGCCTTGGGCTGATATGTTCCCACTGCCCTGCCTCCTCCTGGTCAGCTGACCAGCTGCAAGTACTGGCTAATTACATAGATTCATAGATTATAAGGCCGGAAGGGACCTCAGAAGATCATTGGGTCCAGCCCCCTGCACCAAGCAGGAAAGATAACTGGGGGGTCAGGTCACCCCAGCAAGCTGACTATTTTCTTCTTGAAGATTTCCACGGTAGGTGATTGCACCACCTCTGGAGCAAGCTTATTCCACAGTCTGGTCACTCTGACTGTGAAGAAGTTTTTCCTAATCTTGAGACTAAATAGGTCTTCCAGGAATTTGTGGCCATTATTCCTGGTTTTCCCCTCGGATGCCCTGGTGAACAGTTGCTCACCGACACCTTAGTGTACTCCTCCAGTGTAGTGGTAAGCTGCTACTAGGTCCCCTCTCAGCCTTCTTTTCCTCAGGCTGAAAACCTTTACTAAAGATTACTAAACCTTTCCTCATATGGCTTACTGTGCAAGTCTCTGATCATATAGGTGGCCCTTCTCTGGCCTCTGTCAAACTTATCCACATCCTTGTTAAAGCGCAGTGCCCAGAACTGTATGCAGTACTCCATTTGCAGTCTCACCAGTGCTAAGTAGAGCGGAAGAATCACCTCCTTGGTTTTGCTGGAGATGTATCGATTGATGCGGGCCAGAATATTATTTGCCATACTGGCTACAGCATTGCACTGCTGGCTCATATTCATACTATGGTCTATTATTACCCCCAGTACCTTTCATTTGTGATGCTAGTCAGTTTTGTGCCTATCTTCAAGCGTGACCATGCTCCCCCATAATTTGGTGTCGTCCACAAACTTGGCCAGTGAGCTTTTCACCCACACATCCAAATCATGAATAAAGATGCTGAAAAGTACTGAACTGAGAACTGACCCCTGCAGGACACTGCTGCCCACTTCTCACCAGGATGGCACAGATCTATTTGCTACGACTCTCTGGGTTCTATCCTGTAGCCAGTTTCTCACCCACCTGACTGCCTTGGAGTTAAGTCTGCAATCCTGCAATTTTCTCATGAGGACATTGTGGGATACTAAATCAAAGGCCTTTTGGAAGTCAACGTATACAATGTCAACCTGCTCTCTCATGTCCAGGTGGAGGGTTACCTGGTCATAGAAGGAGATGAGGTTGGTAATGCGAGACCTGCCCACAGTGAAGCCATGCCGGCTGTCATTCAGAAGCTTACCTTCTGCAAGCTTATTGCAGATAGACTCTTTGATGAATTTTCTAGGATTTTTTTCCTAGGATGAAAGTTAGGCTGATTAGCCTATAGTTCCTCAGGTCATCCCTCCTGCCCTTCTTCTGGATGGGCACAACATTGGCTCTCTTCCAATCCTTGGGGACTTCTCAAGAGAGCCATGAGTTGTGGAAGAGTTTCACCAGGGGTTCTGCAATGACTTCAGCCAGCTCCTTCAACTCTCGGATGAAAAGCATCCAGTCCCACTGACTTGTATACATCTAATTTTTTTATTTGGTGATACACCAATTCTATGGCAATAGTAGGAAGATGCTTATTCCTAGCGTGCTCGTCCTGTACTCTACCTGGCATGGTTTTCCCTTTGTTCCAGTGAAAGACTGAGACGAAGTAGTCATTTAGGAGTTCAGCTTTCTCCTGGATGGTGGTAACCAGCTGTCCTGAGTTGTAGAACAATGGCCCCACACTCCCATTTGTTTTCCTCCTGTTCCCTATGTACCTAAAGAAAGATTTATTGTCCTTGTGTAACCGAGGCTCTACTCCGAGATGTACCCCCTCTCCAATTGAAGGGATCAAAGCAGGTGCACAAGTGCTGTGGGAGGTGTAGAGACCCTCCTCCCCCTATAGAGCAGAGCCAGATCACTAATAGGGATTTAACCATATACCTTTTAATGAGAGAACAGTAATGGGAACATAACAGGTATAAACCAGGAGGGTATAAGGTACACTACTATGCCCTGAGAGGGCAGGATTCAATAAAGGTTAGACACTTACAATCATAGACATATTCATCCAGTTGATAAAAGACAAGGTTAACAAAATATAAATCACAAACAGCAGAACAAACAATACTGGTTAGCGAAATATAAACGGCACAAAATACAAAATGTAAAATAACAAGGAATATAGGGCCCAGGTACCTGGAGAAGGGGAAGAGGGAAAACACAATGACCCCTTTCCACTGCAACAAGAATTTCTCCCTGTCATTTCACTCACTAACTCAGGCCAAAAGGGACTTAAACTCAGGTCTCTCATGTGGTAGGCAGAAACTCTACCACACAGCCACAAGTGCTGGTACTGCACCAAGCTGCTAGGGGTCTTGACCTTCCAGGAGCCCCTACCTCACATTGTGTTTCCTGACCTCTTATTGGAGGAGCAGGAAGCACAAACTAGGAACCTCTCAGGTCGCTGCTCAGATCATTGCTGGAGCTGGGGAACCTCTCCTGCTGGCCACAGCCTCTCATAGGGGATCCTGGAGCTCAGGGGTGTCATGGAAAACACCACTGCAACTTTTCTTTTCAGGTCAGTAGAAGCTTTATTGAGTTACTACAGCCATGGGGGAGGGAGTTCCCAGCCTAAGCTTGAGAAGGTTCCCCCCACCCCTCAAAGAGTGACAGAGGCTTATATACCCTTTAGTTTCCTGATATTACATTTTGTAATTATAGCGGTATGAGATATGATACTAAATATATAGATAGAAAAGAACAAAAGACATTACTCATAATTGCATAAGAATTGCACAATAAAATGAGGAACACCAAGACTGTGAACCAAAACTGCAAACTTAAGCTACAAGCCCCAAGCTGCACTTTTAACCTCTCAGAAAGCCCCACGCTGCAGTTTAACCTTTTAGAAAGCCCCCCATTTAACTTTTTAAATTTTCTCCACACCTGGAAACCTCTCCTGCCGGCCACACACCGTGCTGCTGAAGGTCCAAGTGCTGCCTGCAGGCTCTTCTGGGGCAACTGCACCCGCCCCACTGGCCCAGTTCTTGCCAGCTTCAGTGCTGCTATCTGATTTGTCTGCCTTACATCAGACCGTGAACATGACGGTTTCATGGTTGCTGTCACCCAGACTTCCCTCTATATTTAAGTTGGTCACTAGGTCATCTCCTTTGGCCAGGACCAAGTCTAGCAGACCTCTGAATGGCCCATGCACCTCCTGAGTCAGGAATTGCTCCTTGACACAGGTCAGGAAGGATTGAGACTGATCCAGCTTGGCTGAGTATTCCTACCAAGAGATGTTTGGATAATTAAAATTGCCCATGACGACCATGTCGCAGCACCACAATGTCACTAGTCTCCTCCATGAACCATTTGGGGCCCTGGGTGGTGAGCATGGGTGTGGTAAAGAACAATGACATCAGGGATCTCATGATGGCTCTCTGGGCCTCTACACAGCTGTCCCTGTGCTGCCAGGCCTAGACAGCTGCCTGCAGTGCCCAGCACAGGGGCATGACATGGAACTGGCAGCTGCATGTTGAACTGATGCCCCATAGCACCTGCAGGCTTCAGGCAAGATGCTGGGTGTGGGTTGTGGGCAGCTGGAATTGGCTTTGGTGATCAGAAGCTGCCTGGGCCTGGGTGCTTACAGGCCTGGCAGGAGCCTGCTGCACCCTGCAGCCTTGGATGGCATGGGCCTTGCAACCATGCAGCACCAACAGTGGTGCTGGGATGTAGGCAGGATGGCACAGTTGGTCTGTGGTCTGCCCAGGATGACACAGGGGCCTGGAGCGGCCTCAGGCTTTTAAGGTACTGAAGCTGGGACTGTCATAGCAGTGGTCTAGCCCTGGGGCAAAAGAGGTTCCCAGCCTGGAGCCCTGGGGCTAGCCTCAAGCCAGCCCCCTAGTGGTAAGGCTGACCCAGAGCAAATTTTTTCCTGTTTGGCATCTCTCCGTGAGTTATTGGCAGAAACTAATTGTGAGTTAATTTGCTACCTGTATTTGCACCTAGCAAATTTATTCATGAATAGATTCATAGATGTTAGGGTCGGAAGTGACCTCAATAGATCATCGAGTCCGACCCCCTGCATATGCAGGAAAGAGTGCAGGGTCTAGATGACTCTAGCTAGATGCATATCCAACCTCCTCTTGAAGACCCCCAGGGTAGGGGAGAGCACCACCTCCCTTGAGAGCCCATTCCAGACTTTGGCCACTCTAACTGTGAAGAAGTTCTTCCTAATGTCCAGTCTAAATCTGCTCTCTGCTAGCTTGTGGTAATTATTTCTTGTAACCCCCGGGGGTGCCTTGGTGAATAAAACCTCACCAATTCCTTTCTGTGCCCCTGTGATTAATTTATAGGCAGCCACAAGGTCACCTCTCAATCTTCTCTTGCGGAGGCTGAAAAGGTCCAAGTTCTCTAGTCTTTCCTCGTAGGGCTTGGCCTGCAAGCCCTTAACCATATGAGTGGCCCTTCTCTGGACCCTCTCCAGGTTATCCACATCTCTCTTGAAGTGCGGTGCCCAG
>JAGPOW010000005.1:386747-397496 GCA_030014935.1 Caiman crocodilus
AAAAACCAACCTTGCAGTCCTTTATAAAACTTACAGAATTTAATTATTTACAGGATAAAATAAAGAAAATACAATAAAACAAATAATATTCTACAATGTAAATCTGGAGATGGTGGCTTAAAGATTAATGGTTTCTCTGATACAACTTATACTAGGGAAAAGTACACAAATTACCAATGCTAAATAAGGAACAAACAAACAAGATACACCAACTAATAACCCATCAAGAACATAGTTAAACACTTTGCCTATAACTTTTATGCTCAAGGATAAATATGATGACCTTGTATACAGTGCTCCCCAGACTTGGTTTCTGAGGGAGCAGGACTGCTTCTGTGTCCCTCCTACAGGAGATGTGGGTGAGTCTCTGCTGTTGGCATCCCCCTGCATGAACATCAGGGCTCATGGTATGGCAGGAGGTGGCTCCACCCCTGTGAAGAGAACTTATTCCTGCCCAGACCCTCATCTCCTGCCACAGTAGGGAGTAGGTCTGGGCTGCAGGTTCTAGCAGCTCTTCCTTCCCAGCACACCCTCACACCACCCAGCAAATGAAGCTCACCTTCCCCAGGCCATGCCTGCCACCAGGGTTTCTGGTCGGCTGGAACAGTCCCCTGACCCCCCACCTGGTGGTCCCGCCAGCACACTAAACCTGCTCTTCTCCCAGTTGCCTTATCACTCATGGAAAAAACCAAGGCAGTCTCCCTTTGGTCCTGCATCCCATACCTCTCCTGGTGCTCACCCGTGTCACACAGGGGCTTGTAGGAGGGTCCTCCCAGACTCTGGGTCTCTTGACAGACGGGTCCTCTTTGGTGCCTGCTCCAACAGGGCTTCAAAGAGGGAAGAGATGGAAGAAAAGATAGCTGAGCTTCCCTGCCTCTCAGTCAGCCAGAAACATCTGTCTCTCCTGGTTGCTACTTCTTTAGGGCTCCGACAGGGTCTCTCCAAGGGACAACAGTAGTGAGGTCCTTTTCCTGGCCTCCAACCTCAGCCTCTCTCCCCCCTTTTGTTCTCTTCCTGGGAAAACTACTCCCCGTTTTAAAATAATCCCTCTCAGCCAATCCTAGGCTAGGACTTTTTCTGGGCTTTTTGCTAATATTCCCCCCATTCAAAACCCCTCCTAGGTTTATATCACTCTTCCCACTTCAAAGACAGCTGCGTCCAAAGAAGCTTCACTCACCCTCAGGGCAAACGGGTTCCCCACTGGAACAAAATCTCTCTCTCTTCACACACTGTCCATCTGCACAACCTTCCCAAAACAGGAATTTCAGGCCTCCCTCTTTGGCCTTGTGAGCTGCCACCACTTCATCTAATGTTATGGAACAGTGCAGGCATCTACCACACTTTCCCAGGCTATGTGTGTATCTGTTGGCTTTGTTTTGTTTGACAGCCTGTCTGCTTTGAAGGCTATGTGAAACTGTGACTGTGTGACCTAGGCTTTTTAAAAATCAATTAATCCCTGCTGCCCATCCTGAACTATTCTAATGCATATGCATATACCTATAAGCCACTTCCCAAAAAGCAAACCTTAAAATACCATTTTCAAGCCATCACTGGGTACCAGGAAAAAGCAGGACCCGGTGGTGGGTGCACTCACCACCACTGGGCTCTTCTGACTGTGGCCACCTGGAGCAATAATGCTCAGTCGTGGCTGAAGACAGAGGGCTCTGATACCTGGCCCCTGGGCATTCTGTTCCTGAAGCATGGGCATGTGTCAGGTCCAGCACTTGAGTAAGCCCCTGGCCCGGATCTCTGGCCCTCATTCTGCACCTGCCTGCAGTCCCTGGCGGAGGCACCCTCTCTGACACTGAGGCACTCAGCTGGGGACCCGCATGGGGGACTAAAAGAGAATGAAGACATTGCGGTGATATGGGGTGATGTCAAGGTCCAGTGGCAGTTCAGTCAGGGCATACTGGCTAATGTACATATATAGATGGTAGTTTACATAAGTACAGTGGGCATGACCACTCTGGGAGGCAGTGCAGAGTCAAAGTGAAGGCCCTGCATGTGTAGTGGGTGAAGGTCACCAACCACAACACGTAGTCCAGAGTAGTCTACAGGAGCATGCCCTATATGAGCAAGCTGACCAAGATCCTCACTCCCAAGGACCCAGGCCATGAGCAGTATGTTTACTGTAGCACTGGTGGCCTGCTGGAGTCCCCACTGTGGCCCAGACCCAAAGAGAAATCCCCAGAGGATGGCCTCTAGGGCCAGCAATGACAGAAGCCAGCATGCTCCCTACCCCTGGCTTTTTCATTCAGTGCAAGTACCTATACCAGCAGCTGCAGCCATGCAGTGAGAGTGCGGATGACAGGCCAATGAGGGCTCAACCCACAGCCAGCTCCAGCCTCTTCCCAGAGGGAGCCACTAGTTGTGTGACCATATGCTGGGCTTCCAGACCCTGGCACCCTGAAAATGGTTGGACCATCTCCCAGCCACCGGGCTCTGAGACTGACCTCCAGGACTCCCATCTGGTAAGCTCTGCACAAGTAAGAAGGCCTGGAGATGGGGGCATAATGGCCACCCATGTCCATGCCACCTCACCCACCCACCCCTGGCCTGCAGGCCTGGCACCAGGGACCCCACACAGGGGTTAGGGGTCCCCCCTTCCCTCTCCTCCATACCAGTCCCTTCCTCTTCTCTACCTACCTGGCTGATCTTCATATTTCCCCTCAGAGTCCCCCCCTCCCCCTTCCCCACCCACACAGAATGAAGGGAGACAGGAGGCAGTGCAGAACTTTATTGAGCAGGCAGTGCCCTCCCAGCTAGGCAGCCAGAGATTTGTCACATGCAGAGAAACTCATCAATGGCAGCAATCTTCTCCTCAGCTCTGGGGGGCAGGGACCCATAACATAGGCAAAGGTACCCCTTTAGGTGGTGGCACATATTGTGGGAAAGTGTGGGCTTGCCTTGGGAACCATAGAAGCTCAGGGCTCAATGAAAGATTCACAGCTGCTCCTGAAGCACTGTAACAATCAGCAGCAGCAGGGTATAATGGGTCAGGCACCTCTTGGTGTGTTCAAACAGCTTGTTGCAGTATGCCAAGGGGACTCTCAGCAGGGGCATGCTTGGGGTGCAGGCCACACATGGAGGGGTAGGGGTGGCCTTGCCCTGGGCCACCTCTGTGTAAAGGTCTGCTGGGTGGGAGGACAGAGGCATTACTAGCTCCATGTCCCAGCTGTGGGGGGTGGGGGGGGAGGTCAGTCGCTTAGCCCCCACCCAGGCCAGTGTGCACCCACAGGAGCAAGCTCCTTGATCTGCAGGAGGAGAAGTTGGGCAGTTGGTTCAGAGCAACCCTATCAGCTGCTGCCAAGAGCCAGCCCTGGCCTGGCCTGGCCAGGGGAATCAGGAAAGCAGACTGCCTATGGAAGACACTTAACCATGCTCCCTGGGCACCTATACACACAGAAGATACAATGAGGCCAGGCAGTGTGTAGACCCTTGGTAAAATGCATGTTCTCTGACATGTTGCAAGCTCTCACAAAGAGCTTTTCTGTCCTTGCTCTGCAGGTTCAGCATATGCTTGTGGAGGAGAGGTACCAGTCCCTGCTGGGCATGCAACATCAGGGACAGTGGCTCCAACAGCTGACACCCTCCTCATGCACTACCTCCAACAATGGAGCATCCAGTACTGCATGCCCCTGCTGGACCAGCTAGATTACATGATCTTGCTGGACTGGCTGATCACCATCAAAGAGTAGCAGCTGGCTGACCCCTGGGCCTGGCACAAGGCAGTAGAAGCATGCGAGTAGGAGACAGAGTGCCAGAAGGAGGCTGTGACAGGTCACCCTCCCCAGCACCATCTTCCAGATTATCTACGCCTTACATGGGGCATCCTTGGAGCTCTCTTAGACCTCTGCTGTCCCACTCCAACCTCATCTGCCACATCTTGATGTTATTAGTATGCAAGCAGGAAACTACTGATCCTGTTGGGGTCTCTCCTATAAGGTTCTGACCCCATACTTAAGCCTCATGGGCTATGCGTGGCTCCTATCACCCCAATACCATGCCCCAAGCCTCACAGATGGAATAGACATTGTTCAGTCTCTCTCCATCTCCCTCCTTCCACACCCTCTCTCAGGGCCTTCTCCGTAATGTGGCCTCTCTCGGGGCTCTTCTACCATGCCACCCTCTCTCAGGGCTCACCACACTGCTGCCCTTTTCCCTGGGGCTCACCATGCCCGCACTGGGGCTTCTCCACAATGCCCCCTTCTCTGGGGCTGGAATCTCTACACCCCAAATACTGTGCCCTCACCAGTGCTGGGGTCCTCACACTACCTTGAGTCCCATATGAGGCCTCCTCCATCCTCTGATAGCCTCACCCAAACCTCCAGTTATAAACAATGTAACAAAACACAAGCCCCTAGGCTATAACACAACTTAAAGTCACCCACCTTATAGCCATCATCCTTTACCCAACTTGGGCTGTACCTGTGGGTCTCACATTGCTTAGGAAGCTCCTTCCTCTCCAGCTGCTGGCAGAGAACTGCTACCTAGTCTCCTGCCTGTGGCTTATATAGGAGCCAGGCCCTGCCCCTTCTTGTCAGCTGGCCAGGCAGGTGCAGATCATTAGCTCCCTCTAGTTGCCTCAGCAACTGGCACCTGAGGAGTCTTCCCAGTTTTCTCAGTAGCAGGCACCTTAGTGACCTGCTACAGAGGCACATGAGCAGGAGTGGGCACTCTGAGCAGGATGCCCTGCCCCTGCTTCTGTGCTGGTTCCCCTACCATGTTGGCCACTCACCTGGGCTGGCACACCCCAATTCCCCACCCTATCTCCTGAGTGGGAGATGGCCTCTATGGAGCCTGTCTCTATAGAGGAGGAGGAAAAGCAGGCTGGCCAGATCCTGCTCTTACTTCTAGCCAAACCACCAGGCCACCAGCCTTACCACGGTGTCCTCCAGTGGTGCCACCAGAGGCCAGGGTACCAGGATCATCTCCCCACGCCACTATTCCCCACTCACATACGCCAACTGCACTGCTGTTTATAGTTGCATGGAGAAGAGGGTGTTTTATTGGGGGTGGGCACTGGGATTCTGACGGGATGTTGTTGAGGAGAGGAGCTGGGAGGGAGTGTACTTTTAGGAAGAGGACAGCAGTGAGTGTGCTGTGTTGGAGGGAAATAAAGCTTGTTGAATGGAAACTGTCCGCTGCATGTGTAGTTTTGGGGGAGATCTGTGGGCCTGGGGTCCGTAGGCAGCAGCCCAGGAAGCCTACTGCTGAGGCTGGGGGAGGAGGTGGACTGTGGGTGCCTCACAAATATGGTGCCCTGTCTGCCATTGCTGGGCGGGGAGCATCTATGGTGCACTTGCCACAGGCTCCCAGAACAGCATCTCCTACAAAGCTGTGTGGTGGCCCATCCCCTCCACCCGCCTTGCCCCTTGGAGACCCTTGCCAGGCTGTGCCTGTCCCCACTCCCTGGAGACCCCTGCCAGGCCTTGCATACCTGTCCCTCCCTTCCTGGGACCCTTACTAGGCTGTGTCTGCCAGTCACCACATAGAGACTCCTGCCAGGCTGTGTCTGCCTGACACCTTCCTGGAAACTACTGCCAGGCTGTGCCTGCCACCCTTGGAGACTCCTGCCAGGCTGAGTCTGTCCCCACTTGAAGAATCCTGGCACCTAGGCAGGTGCTGCCAGAGGCTAAAGCTCCCCTGGCTGCTGCAAGAGGTCAAAGCAGGACAGGAGTTGCCCTAGGCAACTTAATCTTAATAAGCATTAAATCTTCTCCCAACAGTGTGTACATGTAGATGCATTCCCATGGCTAACTTACTGCACAGTAATTTACTGATCATTAAATATAAATAGCATTAATTATACTTAGAGATGCACCCGCTCAGTGTTATTTTTGAAGTCATTAACATACTCTCTACCTGCCATCAGCAACATACAAGACCTGCACAAGAGTCAGAGTCAGAGAAACACACCCTTTCTCCAACCCACCACATTGTCTCTACTTCTTGAACACAACTTCTATCTACTCTATGCTAAGTGTTCATCCTTCAGTTCTCTCCTGAAAAAACACAAAAGTTGAAAAAACTTGTCACCTTTTAGCTACTGTATGCATGTACATTCAAGTGTGTATTCACGCATCTTATGGGTTAAATGAGAACATAATCGATCCATAAAAATGTACTACCAAATCCACTCTGGTCAACCACATAACATAGTGTTCACAGGTCCCAGTCATCACTGACACCAGGAATGTTTGCTTTTCTCTTAATATCCCTTCAAGTGTATTCAAATATATGTTGTAAATTTTGTGTGTGAATATCTGTGAATGTGTTCATATGTGCGTAATGGTGTCTGTACATGTCCATACATATTTGTATGTCTGCAAGGAAGTGCTGTATACTGATATGTGTGTATGTATGGGCATGTTGGTGCATGTGCACATGTGCATGTGAGTAGATGTGCAAATCTGTGTGTGTGTATTTGCACTTGCAGACTGCAAGTTACGAGGAGGCAGACACACCCAGAGGAAAAAATCCAAGCTGGAGGCCACAAGGAGGAAGAACAGTTCAGGCCAGCAGAGCTGGGGCCAACACTAAACCTGTGCAGGGCCGTGTCTGGCTTGACTGTGTGTAGACTCATAGTTAGGGACCTTCTAAATTGGAAATTCCATAATTTTCACAGAAAACAAGAATTTGGGTAGGGTCTGTGAAAAATGGCAGGCTCCATGAAAAACAGTGGGCTCTACAATTTCGGCAAGCTCACTGCAAAAAAACGAAACCAAAACAAAAAAACCTGCTCCCCTCACCCCAACAAGCTCTGCAGGTAGAGAAAAGGGCCATAAGCCCTGCAGTCATGAAGCATGGTGGGGGGGGGAAGGGAGTGGGGAAGGGGAATCAAAGGGTGATCTTGTGAGATAAACTCAGTCCAGGAGCCAGTCTGAGGCCATTCAGAGAAGTGGGAGGGATTGGGCTGGCTTTTAAAACAGGGATAGGCATGCTGGTACAACATATTGCACCCTAAGGGGGATTCTTCAGCATGATCACTGAGAAGAACTCCTCCAAGACAGTCAACTACATTTCAGCATTGCACCATGTAAAATAATATTCTGCAGCTCCCTTGCATGCAGATGGAGGCAGACTGTTCTGTAGTGCCTGCAGTGTGACTCTGGATGCACCAAGGAATACCAATATGGATCAACATTTAGTGCCTGAGACACAAATGTAGTGAAAGGCTGCTGCAGAAGCTGAAGGTCAGAGAAAGAAACAAGAGTCCATGTCTTCACTCTAAAAGGACCACAGAAAGCAGCTGAGCAAGGCAAGAGGTGGCATTTTCCCTCGCAGAGGTTTTTGCATCAGTGAGCATCCTACTGGTGAAACTTGATCATCTGAAGTTAAGGGACTACCTGAAACAGAAGGTGCCAAATGCTGTCAGTTTCCCATGTGTCAATAAGCTTTGCCAAGACTCTCTCCCTGCATTGATTGCTTCTCATGTACAATCCACAAAGTCTGCATTGACAGAGTATGACTCCTCCATTGCAGCTGATTAAGCCACCGAACATCAAAATAACTTTTTTCTGCATATTATATTTGTACTGGGGAGCTGGACAGATCAAGACCTACCTGTGTTTCAAACAGAACTGGCCCACCTCAAATATGTCAGTTTCTACTCTCTCTCAGGCCATAGTGAAGGTAATTGTGAGCTTGTGAGCTATGCCTTAGGATTTAACAAGATCTCAGCATTCCTGTCGACAATGCTGTGTACATATGCAAGGCTTTTTCTGATGTGCTTCAAGGATTACAGTCCAATGCAGTTCACATCACCTTGGGCACATTTTTTAGTAAGTAACATCTGGTGTTCACAGTTCCCCAATGTGAATAGCCTGGTGTCTTTCTTCAAGAAAATCTTCAAATATTCATCAGGCCATAAAGTTTGGTACAAGGAATTCATTATTAGTCAAAGTGGGGACTCACTTGCCACTGTGCCACTGCCACCAGAGCCTTTGCTCACAACGTGAAATGCATGGTTCAGCCCAGTCCATTACCGCACCGAGCATATGCAGTACTACCAGCAGTTTGTGAGGTAGGAGCTGGAAATCACACCCAGTATGCAATGCATGCTTAAGTTTTGCAATCTATTAAGGCAAGGTGACATTCAAGATCAAGTGATGATTGTGGCTAAAAATGCTACCCAGTTCATGGAGCTTCTAACATGTTTGAAGGCTGGCAAGCTGTGATCCACCACACAGACAACAAGCTAATGGATTTGATAAGCTGGGTCAAAGACAGGGCATCACACACCCTGTCAAGCTGTCATCATAAAAACCTGTGCAGAAGAGACCTGTTCCAGGCAAGAGCTGTGAAGCTATACTAGTAATACAGGTATGAACTGTCATTACTACCACGGTTCACACAACCAGCTGCTGCGTTCCTTAGTGCTGATTGCATTTTTGACACTGACTGGATATCTGTTCTGCATTGTGACCCTCAGCTACTGAAAGCAGTCCCTGGATGATAGAAAGAGCATGACAATAAACATGATGCTTATATGAGATTTTTCAAAGAGTGCTGGATGCCTGTGTCTGTATTTTGGGACTCTGTGACCAGTTTCCATATCTGTATACCTTGGCAAAATGTTGCCTCACCATTCCAAATAACTCAATGGATGCTGAACATGCCATCTCAGTGTATGGTCAAGCATTCACCCCACCGAGGTAGGGAATGACTGCAGCAACTGTGGCTGGATACAGCATGCTAGCATTTATTATCTAGCATGAATTTCCTCTCTTGAAATAAGCATTCAGTTTCAGTAAGCTCCTTTTTATAATGTCCTTTAATAAATTGTGTGTGTGTGTGTGTGTGTGTGTGTGTGTGTGTGTGTGTGTGTGTGTGTGTGTGTATAAAAGTTGGTCTTAATTACAATTCATGTTGTGTATAGCTTTATTTTAATAAGATAGTTCCATTTAAAAATTAATTAAATGCTTAGATTGCTTAATAATGTGTCAATTAATGGCTCCCATGGACTTATTCCCTGATTAAGCCTGCAGAAGCCATTAAAGGAAATATTGTTAAACAATTAAGACATGGTTTCAGGCCAACTGGCAATTTCTGAGGAGGGCATGGACTACAAATGACCCTCAGCCAATCAGAGGCTTGGGGTGGACCCACTGTGCTGAGCCCACAAAAATGATGGCTGGCCCTGGAATCTTCCCACAAAATCAGCTGGCCACCTTTTAAAGTTTGGTAGACCCTTAGTCTTAAGTGTATGAGAAAGGAATCATTGTAGGGAAGGATGACTGTCCCACAAGGAGGGAGGGAGTCAGATATCAAACTAATATGCAGTCAAAGGTGCAGTCAAAGGTACAAGTCAATAGATCGCTTTGCTGTGGACTCCTCTGCTAGATTTACCATTTGTCGCATAGCATTTAGGTGAAGAGCCCTAGCAGTGAGGATTGAGTCCAGCTGCTGGTTACCAGGGCAACCAGAGGAGGTCAGTTGACCAGAAGGGGCAGGGCCTGGCTCCCATATAAAGTCTAGGGGCTGAGGCAGTGGCAGTTCCCCACCAGCAGGCAAGGGAGAAGTAGCTCTCTGTCATGGGAGAGAGGAGAAGCCTGAGGCAGGAGTGGCATATAACACTGCTGTGAGTGAAGAATCCCTGGTAGGCTTGAATGTTATTATGGCTAATCGGCTTCTGTTTAAGTTATAGCCAAAGGGCTTGCGTTTGTGTTGCTGTTTGTAACTGGTGAAGAACCATGATGGAGAAGTGGGTAAGGCTATCAGGGGATGGAGGAGGCCTCATAGGGGACTTACAGCAGAGTGGGGACTCCAATGCCAGTGAGAGTGCAGTATTATGGTGAAACCCCCCAAAAAGGGGCAGCATTGTGGAGAAGCCCCAGTGCAGGCACAGTGAGCTCCAGAGAGAAGTGACATTACTGAGGAAGCCCAGAGAAGGGGCACTGCTGAGAAACCCCAGTGTGGGTGTGGTGAGCCCCCGGAGAGGGGTGGCATTACTGAGGAACCCCTGGGAGGGGGCATTGCTGAGAAGCCCCAGTGCAGGCATTACTGAGAAGGCCCCAGAAAGAGAGCAGCATTACTGAGAAGGCCCAGTGTAGGTGTGGTAAGCCCAGAGAAGGGCAGATGAGGAGCCCCGGAGAAGGGGCATTGCTGAGGAGGCCCCAGAAAAGGGGGCAGAATTACTAAGGAGGCCCCAGAGAAGAAGGCACATAGTGAGAGAGGGCTGGGGAGAGCCCTAGTGCCAGAGAGGGCACGTGTCAAAGGAAGGAAGGCCCAGAGAGGACAAAAGGCGAAGATATAATGTCTATTCCATCAGCGAGGCATGGGCTGCGGTGTAGGGGAGGAAACGGAGCCGCAGATAGCGCCCCCTGGCAGCAGGGCGGTACAAGAGCAGCCTCCTGCTAATTAACATCAATTAGTCAATTAACAGCAAGGCATGACAGGCGAGAAGGCAGGCATTTATCCCAGGAACAGGTGCGTGGGCTACATTTGGATCAACCCAGAGCGGATACCTGTTACACCATTCCTATAGCCTCATTCCTACAAACACATAATTCATAAAATGTTAGTGGTAGCAACTCTGCTGGGCCCAGGCACTTCCCTTGTCTGATAAGACTCAGCAAACTCATGGCAGTCTAGAGCAGCAGAATACACAGCTCATTCTGAACAGTTTCCCTCTACTTGTGGGTCTGAGGTGAGCTCTCTCCCTTGACTCCATGGTTGTTCAAGCAACAAGTACATTGACCTACACCATATGGAAGAAAAGAGAACAGTAAGACAAATGTAAACAGC
>JAGPOW010000005.1:408459-423544 GCA_030014935.1 Caiman crocodilus
AGTAGCTACTTTTTCCCTTTCTGGGATGGTACCCACTTTTTAAAGAACTGCCTCGGGAATTTCTGCAGGACCTCACTTATCAAGTCATGTGACCTCTGATAATCAACACGGAACGCCTCGGCCTTGTCTTCCATCAGCTGCATGTTGTCCCGCACTTCCTCGAGAAGGGCATCATTGGAATGCCTCAACTCATGGAGTTCCTCCTGCCAGGCAGCTGTGCATGACACTTTGGCTTGTGATGAATCCACCAAAACCTCCAGTGAGCTTTCTCAGGAGTGTTGCTGCCTGTAGCGCATATCCCTTGAGCGTTCTGCTGTAGGAAGAGCTGGGGTCCTAGGTTTGGGGGCATGTTCCTGGCTGCCATTGGGCATGGTAGCTGTTAAACAAATGAAAAAAGTCTTCTTGGTTTTGTGACATTTCCTTCCTCCCAGAGGAGGAAACTACACACAACCACCCCCAATCCTACAGTGGAGAAAAGGCAAAGAAACAAATCCTGAAAGAGTGGGGCACCATTCATACTGCCCAAAACTTACAAATGCCCGGTTTGGAACCATGTCCATAACTGCTACTTGTTACCAGCTTTGCCCATCACTCTGGAGTGTGTTCATTTATTAGGGGAACTTTTCTGGGGACTCTAATTCTTTCAATGTCCTGCTTCTGTTACTTGTGTTTCTATATGGAGCTGTATCTCTCCTTCCTGCAAGCTCTCACCCCCAATGGAGCTATATTGTAGGACTCAGGTTCAGTGGGTCTGGGTTCCTCCAACCACCAAATCAGTCAAACACATATACACCATACACACATAGATTAACAGGGCACTCCTGAGCCAAACTGGGTTATTCACCATTAGTAAGCTAACACTCTCATATGCTTTGAGCTCAGTTCATCAGGTCAACAATAAAATGCAGTCAGACACAAGCATATGGCTTAACAGAGCACATCTGAGTCAGGCTGGGATATTCAGCATTAATAGGCTAACACCTTCATGTGTCTTGAATTCAATTAATCTCTTATTTCAGCAGGACACTAGTAAATGCAGTTAGACACACATACACACATGCTAACACAGTACATCTGAGCAGGCTGGGTCCAATCAGCACTTTCAACTGATACCCTCATGCACCTCAAAACTCAACACGCCCTAATCACTTGTCACAATGGTCCTAGAAGTAACTCCCTTGATGAGTAGACCCCACCATAGTTTTGAGCATTAAAGGGATCTTTGGCTTAGGTAAAAGAAGTGTTGCTGCAGAGCAAATGGGGAAGTCAAAGGGAAGGAAGAGTAAGTGAGGTTCAGAGAGAGTATAGCAACCAGCTTGACCATAGAAGTTATGTATTGCCAGGTAAATGAACTTCTGATGATCAGGGATCCTGGTTTTCCCAATAAAAAAATCACAAAAATCTCTGATAAAAATATTGCAAATTCTTTGATAAAAATCCAAAATCCATGATAAAAATTAAAGGCCCCCCATACCCCCCAGCCCTGCTAGTACCCGTCACTTCCACCCGCAGCCTCCCCAGTCCTGCTTGTGCCCCTTACTCCCCCCACAACAGCCTCCCCAGCCCCACACATGCAGGCACAGACTGACAAACATGCACACAAATATACACACACCCCAGCAGGCGTGTGGGGTGACAAGGGGAAAGGAAGGGTTTGGGAGAGCAGATTGAAAATGGGGGAGAAGGAGTGCATCTCTGTGCCAGCTTCCGGCCCCACAGAACTCAGACAGCCTGCAGAGCTCTTTGCTAAAAGAGAAAATCTGCATTGGAAATGGAAAACCTGGATCCCTGATGATACCAGTAGTAATAGCCATACAAGAGAGACAAATAAAACACAGTATTACATAGTTTCAGTTAGGTATTTATGGAAGTCTAACTCAAGTTTGATCAGCAAAAGTCAGGTGCCTGGAGTCAGCTGTGCCTGGAGTAGAAGAACAAAACTCAGCAGTAGCAAATATCCAAGCTTTCCTAACATTGTGAAAAAAAAATGGAGATGTACCAAGTAGTGGGAAAGCCAAGAGGTACGTGAAGAAATGGGAGATGAGTGGCCTGTGTCAAGAAACCTCAGGAGCAGCATCTGCACAGTCTGCAGCTCATACTGGTGGGAGAGATTCACTCTGACCATTTGGAATGACCAGCAGTGGCTAAAGACTTTCTGAATTACCAGGGAGATGTTTTATCTGTAGCAAGCTTGCTTTTCAGAGCTTGGGTTGAGTCCCAGGCTTGAGATTTTGCTGGTTTGATTGGTGGAGGCAGCAAGAGGAGTTAATTCATTCCTCTTTCCTGAGGGGAGGGGGAGAGGAGCCCCCCCTTGGACCTGATTGTAGACTGCAGCACTGTCAGGATCAGAAGACTTCGGGTGCAGAGCCCTGAAGAGTATAAAAGGAGCTGCATGCTCAGCATGAGGTACATGCATCCAGGACACAGAAGAGAGGAGTGGGGCTTCAAAGAGCTGAGGAGAGCTGCTTAGCAAGGCAAAACAGTAGCCTGGAAGTGCCCCTGAAGATTTCCATTGTGGGGAATGGCAGATGGCTCCAGTGGCTAGGCTCTTGGTGTGTAGCACAGCATACAGACTCTGGAAGGTATGTGAGGCAGATGAGGTCTGCAACCCCTGGTGTGTGGCCAGAGACATGATGCACAGGCCAGTGCATGGAGCAGAATCTTTGTAACACTTGGGTAGCTCAGGTCCCCAACCCCTGGCATGAGGCTGGGAGCTTGTTGCAGGAGGTGCTGCACGGAGGGTCCAAAAGCGGACCAAGCCTGGTGCTGCATGAGGCAGCCCAGGCCTCCAACCCACAGCAAAAGGTTGAGTCCAGAGAGCCAAACAGTGCTCGGGCTACTAAGTTGGCAGACAGGGCCAAGCCAGAGGCCCCAGATACTGTACATAGTGGACCCCTGTTTATATATATATCTGTATATATATATGTTTATATCTATGTTTCTTTTCCTTGTGATAAGTTAATGTAAATAAATGTGTATATACAGTAAAAGCTCCATTAACCAGCACCTTACAAGCCAGCATGTTCTAATAACCAGCACACCAGCTTGTACGGTAAAGTGAAACCAGAAGTGCTCACCGTGGCACTTCCAGTTTCTCCGAGCCCCCATGGCCTGAGGCAAAGCAGCCTATGCTGCCAAGCCCCCATGGCCCAGAACATAGCAGGCTATGTGGGGCCCACCTCCTGTCCTGCAGGGCCCGCCTCCCTGTCTGTCAGGGCCCACAGCAACATCAATGATGCTGTGGGAGGGTTGGCGATGCCATGGGAGGGGTGGTGATGCCCCGGACGTGGCAGGAGAAGCAACGGCCCAAACTAGCAAAGATGCCTGCTTGAGCAGCTCAATTAACTGGCAAATGTTGTTATCTGGCATCCCCAATTCCTTACTGTTTGTGTGGTATGCAAACACAAATGCATCATACCAAATTAGCCCAGGTTAAAATTTTAAAGGCATGGTTAATGATAATTAAACATTGTATCATGTACAAATGCCTATAGAGACTAAAAGGGAGATGGTTGGAAAGCAGAACACCAAATTACATTAGGATTGGGAAAGTATTATGGTAGGGATAAAACAGAGGAGTGGTGTGAGGCTGCATATAGACACAAACTAATGCTCTGCTTCCTTTCCTGAGAGATGGTTGGTAGAAGGTAGGTTATGAGAGCTTTGCATTTTATGAAGAACTGCTACAGGAACAAATGAAGCACTTACATTTTTCAATGTTGAATCTGGTTCCGATCTGCCCAACTTGTTAGCCTGTCTAGATTTCATAGATCTAATAAATTTCATAGACATTAGGGATGGAAGAGACCTTGGAAGATCATCGAGTTCAGCCCCCTGCGTATCCAGCCCCCTGCCCCACGGACAGGAAATCAACTAAGGTCAAAGGATCCCAGCAGGATAGATCTCCAAATGTTTCTTAAAAGTCCAGAGTAGATGCTTGCACAACCTCTGGAGGCAGTCTATTCCAGGCCTTGGGGGCTCAGACAGTAAAGAAGTTTTTCCTTATGATCAGCCTGAAATGGTCTTGGAGGAGTTTGTGATCATTCGACCTTGTCATCTCTTGGGGTGCTCTGGTGAACAGGCATTCCTCCAGATCCTGATGTACACCCCTTATATACTTATAGGCACCCACCAGGTCCCCCCATAACCTGTGATTTTCCAGGCTGAAGAGTCCCATGGCTCTCAGCCTGTCATCATAGGACCTGTTCTCCTGCCCTATGATCATATGAATGGACCCTCTCAAGCTTCTCCACATCCTTCTTGAATTGTGGAGCCCAGAACTGGATGCAGTACTCCAGGTGCAGCCTCACCAAGGCTAAGTACAGTGGGAGGATAACAACCTGGGATTTGCTGGAAAAGCATCTATGGATGCAAGCCACAGTTTTGCTAGCTTTACCAGCTGCGACATTGCATTGGTGGCTCATATTCATCTTGTGGTCAATCATGCCCACCAAGTCCTTTTCAGCTATGGTGCTAGCAAGCATAGCACTGCCAAGCCTATAAGAATGCTGCAGGTTTTTCCCCACAAGGTGGAATACCTTGCCTTTTTCAGTGTTGAATGCCATCAGGTTCTCATCCACCCTTTTTATGAGCCTGTTCAGGTCAGCCTGGATCACCAACCTATCTTCAGTTGTGGATGCTTTACCCTAAAGTTTGGTGTCATTGGTGAACTTGGCCAATCTGCTTCTGATACCAATGTCTACATCAATGATAAAGATGTTAAAGAGTATAGGCCCAAGGATGGAGCTTTGGAAGACCTCACTGGTCATGGTGCGCCATGATGATTTACTTCCATTTATTACCACTCTCTGGATCCAACCTCAGAGCCAATTCCTCAGCCATCAGACTGTGATGTAGCGAGGCTGCAGCTGGCCAGTTTTTCCATGAGGAGATTATGGGACACCAGAATGAAAGTTTTTTTAAAGTCCAGATATATGACATCAGTCTCTTCTCCCTTGCCCAGGTGATACGTCACCTGATCATAGAAGGAGATGAGATTCGTCAGGCAAGACCTATCCACAATAAACCCATGCTGGCTGTCCTTCAGGATGTTGCCATCAGCCAGTTTGTCAAGAATGATCCTTTGATACTTTTTTCCATGGGATAGAGGTCAGGCTGACAGGCTTGTAGTCCCCCAGATATATTTTCCTCCCTTTCTTGAAGATAGGCACCACATTGGCCTTCTTCTAATCTTTGGGCACTTCACCTGAGCACCATGAGTTCTCAAAGATCCATGCTAGTGGCTGAGTTATGATGCCTGCCAGCTCCTTAAGTACCCTGGGGTGTAAACTATCTGGGTCAGCTGACTTGTAGGTATCTAGCTTCTCAAGGTGTTCCTTTGCGTAGTTTACAGTGATGTAGGGTAATAATTCTTGCTCACCCTGACCATCCTGTAACTTGTTGAGCAGGGCAGTTCCTGGGTGCTGGTTAAAAAATGTTGCAAAATACCCATTAAGCAGATTGGCTTTTTCCTGGGTCTCAGTTGTCAGCTATCCCATTTGGTTTAGCAGGGGTCCAATGTTACTCTTGCTTTCTTCCAGCTCCCCACATAGCTAAAAAAGGACTTCTATTGTCTTTGATACATGTAGCCAGTTGGAGTTCGGTCACAGCCTTGGCTTTCCTGGTTTGCTCCCTACAGGTTTGGACCAGTGCAGAGTACTAGTCCTTTGAGGTGATTCCAATCTTCCATCCTTTATAGGTCTTTCTTTTTAGATGCAAGAGGTCCACAAGTTTCCTTTGGAGCCAAGAGGTCTGCTGTGCCCTTTCGCTACCTTTCTTCTGAGACAGGATAAACATTGCTTATGTTTTCAGGATTGCTCCCTTGAGGAGCAAATCACTCATCCTGAACTCCACTCTCCTTTGGGTCATGGTGCCTTAGGGCCTCACCAACAAGCCTTCTGAGCTTGTCAAAGTCAGCTTTCCTGAAGTTGTGGACTTCTGCATTGCTGAGTGACTTGCCACCTTTGTGGTGAATAGTGAAATTGATCAGCTTATGGTCACTGTCTCTCAGATTCCCTTTAATCATTAGGTCACTGACTAGATAATCCCCCTTACCAGGTCAAGCAGCACTTTGCCTCTTGTTGGTCCATAAATTTCTTGAGTCAGATTTAGTTTACCCATGCACATGAGGAAGCTTTGCAACTGTTCAGATTTGGCCAAGTGCTCTTCCCACAAGATGTCTGGGTAGTTGAAATCTCCCATGACAACCATGCACTGGGAGTGTGCAGCCTCAGCCAGTTCCTTGGCAAATTCCTGGTTGAGCTCTTGATCCTGATTAGGAGTTCTGTAGTAGATTCCAATTGTTGTGTCACCTGTGCCATGTTCACCATGGATTTTAACCCAGAAAGTCTCCAGTCACCCATCCTGAGTGCCAGTGTCAGCTTCCAAATGCATATAGCTTTGCTTGACATAGAGAGCTACACCCTCACCCCTTTTATATGCACAAGCTCTCCTGTACAGGGTGTAGCCATCTATACTTCTGGTCCAGTCATAGGTGGAGTCCCACCAGGTCTCCATTATCGCTATGAGATCATATTCTTGTTTAGTAGGAGGACCTGTTCCTCCTGTTTTTCCCCAAGCTGTTGGCATTGATGTACAGGCATGTAAGTGTCCCATTGAAGGCCCTAGTCTTTCCTAAACTCCCAGGAGGACATCGTTCCAGGGCTGGGCTAGGGATGGATTCCCTTGAGTGCCTTAGCCTGCTGGATTTGCAAAAGTTGCCCAGTGGCTTGCTGTGGCAGTAGCCCCCCATCCCTTGGCGGGCTTAGTTTAAAGCCTGGTCGAGCCGGTCAGCCATTCTAGCTGAGAAGAGCATCCTCCCCAGTGCACTGAGGTAGAGGCAATTTCTTCTCAGTACACCACTTCCTCTCTCACCAAAGAGTGGACTGTGATCATGGAAGCCAAAGCCTTCATGATGACACCAGTACCACAGTCTTTGATTGACCGCCTCAATCCTCCTTAGCCTATAACCCAAAGCTAGGAGGATCAAGGAAAACACCACCTGCACCCTCAACTCTCTAAGCCTCAGTCCCAAAACCCTGTAGCCACTCACGCCCTGGGAGGGATTGCTCTGAGTCACGTCATTCATGCCCACATGGATAAGGAGCAGAGGGTAGTGGTCGGTGGGCCAGATGAGCTTTGGGATCCTCTCTGCTACTTCCAAGATACTGGCTCCTGGGAGGCAGCAGACATCCCAGGCTAAGGGGTCAGGGTAGCAGATCATGCCCCCAGTCCCCCCTCAGGAGGGAATCTCCCACAATGACCACTCTATGTGTGGCCTTAGGGAGAGCAGGGATTGTAGCTGTTAGTGGTCCTCCCTGGTCCAAAACTTCAACCCTACTATCTGATTTGTCTGCCTTGTGACAGATAGTGAACACGATGATTTCATGGTCACTGTCACCCAGGCTACCCTCTATATTTAAGTCAGTCACCGATTAATCTCCTTTGGCCAGGACCGAGTGTAGGAAAGCATTACCTCTGATTGGCCCATGTACCTTCTGATCCAGGAAGAGCTCTTCAATGCAGGTCAGGAAGGAACATGACTGATCCGACTTGGCTGGGTGTTCCTCTCAAGAGATGTCTGGATAATTGAAGTCACTCATGATGACCATGTCCCATGCACATGCGACCTCTGTCAGCTCTCAGGTGAACTCTAGATTGAGTTCCTCCCCCTGGTTTGGTGGTCTGTATTATCCACCTACAGTTAGGTCTCTCACACCATCCCCCTCACCCCAGCTTGACTCAGAGGGTTTCAAACCTTTCTTCTTTGGATCCCATGTCAGCCTCCAAGGAAGTGTACTGTTCCTTCACATAGAGAGCTACATCTCCACCTTTCTTCCCTACCCGCTACCTTCTATGCAGGACATAGCTAGCCCCTTACAGTTACACTTCAATCATGTGAGGAGTCCCACCAGTCTCCATAATCCCTACTAGATCACAATGCCCACTGGAGAGCAGGAGGGCTAGCTCCTCCTGCTTGTTCCCCATGCTCCTGGCATTAGTGTACAGGCACCTGAGTCCTCCTATTGAGAACCTCAGTTTGCTGTCATGCTGAAGGAGAACTATTCCTTCAGCTCCTTCAAGAGTGGCTCTCCTAGTGTCCGTATCTATGGAGCTTTCTTGTATATTGGTCCCCGGCAAGCTCCATTCAGTGTTTCCCCATCCCCAAGCAATCTTAGTTTAAAGCCTTATCTAGAAGATCAACCATCCTAGCTGAGAAGAGGGACTTACCTCCCTGCATGAGGTGGATGCTGTCCCTTCCTAGGAGTTTTCCTAGAAGTGTGCACTGTGGTCAAGGAAGCCAAAGCCCACTCAGTGGCACCACCATCAGAGTCATTGGTTCACTTCCTCAATGCATCCTTCCCCCCTAGGACTATGGCCTGCAACTGGGAGTACTGAGGAAAAGACTACCTGGGACTCCAACTTCTTGAACACAGCTCCCAGAGCCCTGTAGTCACTCATGACCCAGTTTGGATTACTCCTGGCCATGTCATTTGTTCCTACATGGATAAGGAGCATAGGGTAGTAGTCTGAGGGCTGGACAAGTAACACCTCAGATGCGGGCCCCAGGGAGGCAGCAGACCTTACTGGCTAGGGGGTCCAGATGACAGATGAGTTCCTTGGTTCCCCACAGGAGGGAGTCCCCCACTCCCCACACCACCTTACATCTCATCTTGTGAGTGGCAGTATGTTGCTTACCTTCCTCCTCTTCCAGTGTCACCACTGGAGCCTCCTCATGAATGGGGAGGGAAGCATACCTCTTGTGCAGGGCCAGGGGAGGAGCAGTTATGGCCCTGTACTTCCTGAAGTGTGAGGTGACTATCATCCAGCTGTTGTTGTCATCAGTCCCTTTATACAAGGATGACAGTATTTCAGTAAACAGGGAAGTCATTGGTGAATCCATGGATGATTGAGGAGGCTGAACTGAGGTCTACATGTTCGACTGTAGATGTGGTAAATAGTTACAGGAGGAAATATAGTTCCTGATGACACTGGGTCACAGCCCTTTCCCCTTTTCTCTTTCATTTAGCTCTCTTCATATTGTGGCAAGTTTTCTCAAAATAACTGATGCTTTGCTGTACATCATGGGCACCCATATATACACAGAGAAGCTGCTCCAACACAGTATAAGTACGGAGTATGGGAATTACCACGCTCCAGCCAACTCCAGTGTCATGTGTATCAGTGTCCCTGTGCTGAAAATGACTGGGGGCACTTTAACTAAAGCTCATCAAACAAGCTTTAGTTAAAGTGCCCCCACCATCATTTTTCAACACAGGGATGCTGATACACCCAACACTCCAGAAGCTTTAATTAGAACAGCTCTTAGAGCTGCTCTAATAAAAGAGCTCCCCCCCACCCTTTGCAGCACATACATAAATGTCCCATGGCACCACTAGGGATGACTCAGTGCTTGAGTCATCTAGCTATTGATGTTAATATGGCATTTCTTTAGACTGACTTTCAAGTTGTTCTAGAATTCCTTCTTTTGCCCAGCTTTAAAGTGGTGACCATCAGAGATTTTGGAATATAGGACCTGTTTTGGAAGCTGGTTTTCAGGCATGCTTGTGACACAGAATACTTGGCAAGATGGACCTATGGTCTGACTCAGTAAATGTCAATTTTTAGGCTCTAATGACATGTCCTGTCCAATGGAACTGGTGCTGTATAAACATGGCTTTGATGATAGAGGTGTTTTGAGCTAGAATGCTGGTGGTCACTTTTTTGTGCTTCCAATTGATATGAAGAATTTTTCAAAAATGATGATAGTATCATTCCAAAGTTTTGGAACACCTTGAATTAACATACTTATTTTCAGAAACAACCAGAATAAAGTGGGAATAAGGGTCTCAAGTTCCAGAAAGGGAAATTTAGGTTACATATTAGGCAAAGCTTTCTCACAAGGAGGGTAGTAAAGCACTGGAATGTGTTACCCAGAGATGTTGTAGAGTTTCCATCCTTGGAGGTTTTTAATACCAGACTGGAGAAAGCCTTGGCTGGGATAATCTAATTGGGGATGGTCCTGGTGTGAGCAGGGACTTAAACTAGATGACCTCCTAGGATCCCTTGCTGCCCTAATTTTATATGATTCTCTGATTTGATGGAGATGTGAGCAACAGGTTTTGAAGATCTGAGTGAGAGTCACTGGGAAAGCTTTCTACAAGTTGAATGAAACCCTCTAGAAGTGACCAGCCTGGCCTACAAGGTTTAAAAGTCCCTGCCCTGAGCCCACCAAATCTCATGCACTGTGCTTGACACCCACCCCTTGTCTCATGCATTACAAAGACCAGCCGGCTCATGCATTTGTTATAGCTCAGCAACAGAGCAGAAATTTCTTTCCAATTACCCCTCGGCTGAGAGATTAGAGGATGGGGAGGAGCAGTCTACTGCAATGGTCTCCTCCATTCCTATTTCTCTGGAGTTCCTCTATCCACTCCAGGCACTGGGACCTGGAGAAGATCAAGTAGTAGATTCAGAACAGGGTAAGAAAGGTGTGCCCCATCTTCCCCCACCCCTGCACACTTTGGCTGTGCCATGCGTGTGCAGGGGTGGGGGCAGATGGGGCACATAGTAACTGCCTGGTCAGCACAGCCTCTTGTCAGAGGTCTACATGAGAGCACAGAATTTACCAGTTGATTGAAGAAGCATCTGACTGGAGTCCCTGCTTTTACATGATTCTAGAGCATAGTGGGTGAATGCTACATCTCTTTGCCCTTCCCCTCCATCCCCCTTCTTGATGAATTTAGCAGTAAGGGAAGGGAAGGTATGAGCATCACCATCAGTACTCATCCTCAGGGCTCCAGTGCCTCATGAAACAGACCCTACGCTGAGAGTTCAGATGCATCACAGTGAAATACACAGATGACAGTGCTGCCAAACTACCTCTGGAACCACCCCTACCCATACCCTCTGGCTTTGACGTGTGAGGGATCGGGTGTCCCACATTTTTCACTCCTACTCAGGGGGATTTGTATGGCAGAAGGGAACTCAAAGGGAGGTCACACACAGAGTTGCACAGAACTAAGCAGTTATGCAGTCCTGGGATTCAGATGCCACTGCTTCTTGCCATACCCTGGTGGTACTAACTCACTTCTGGTATATCTCTGTCAAAATACTCAAGCATCACACCCTGCAATGAGTTAAGAACAATCTAGCAACACCAGATAAGGGATGAAGTGATAGTCACCACCATGCCCTTTGATAGATAGCTCTTTAATTCCTCATGTATATATACCAGATACCATAATTTTCCCTCAAGTGTGCATCTCACTGCCCCTCTGGAATTCCTGAATGAAGCAAACAAGATTCTAAAGGTGGCATCTCATTTATTGGTTTTATGAGAATAAACGTTGGTAGACACTGGGGAAGTGGGGTGAGGATGGTGACTCAGAGCCACCTGTGTGTAAGTAATAGGTAGTCTGTGCATGTAATGGGAGGCTGAGAGTTGTCTGGTGGATGCTTGTTTTGCATCCTATAGTGAAATTCTATTTCCCTTTCTGCACCTAAGTGGAAATTTTCTAGTCACATAGCGGGGCATTTCTGGCCCTGACTCTGCACTGTGGATATATAAGAATGTGCAAGTAGGCACTGGCTGGTTTCAAATATGTCCAGGGTACATAAATCTAGATAAAGGAGGCAGTAGAGAGGAGGAGTCTTCTACATTTTAGCCCCAGTAGCTAAGTGGTTCGGACACTTGCTCAGGAACTGGAACACTTGGGGTGCCTGTACATGAGCACAGAGTCTGCTCAGCCACACAGTAATTACTGCATGTCAGAACAGACTCAATTAATCAAGTCTGCTGGAGCATGGCAATTACCACACTCCAGCCAGCCTCCGCATCTCATGAATCAATGCCCTACACTTCAAAATGGAGGCAGGGGTACTTGAACCAAAGTTCAAATGGGCTTTTAGTTCAAGTGTCCCAAATGGGCTTTAGTTCAAGTGCCCTCACTGCCATTTTGAAGCATGGGGATACTAATACATGAGATGCTGTGGTGCAGAGCTGCTGAAATTTCACCCGGTGTTTCATTTCAAAGCTGTTTTGATGCATTTTGAGTTCGAAACAGTGAAATTGAAATGAAACAAAAGCCTTCAAAACAGCTTCAAAATGAAACAAGAGCACTCAAAATGTTTTAAAAGTTTTGAAACATTTTGAATTTCAAAGCCAGGCTTACTTGGCTTCAGAGCTGGTCCCAGCTGGTAGCAGCAGCAGCCTCCTGGCATCCATCAGGCTGATCAGGGGCCCAACCATACCTCTGGGAAGGCTGTGGGACTGTGCCAGACTCAGCCCTTGATCTGCCTGCCAGATGACAGAAGGCTGGTGCTGGCAGCTGGGGCCAGCTGTAGCACTGATCTTCCCAGCACTGGGCGTGGGCTGTGCCCAGCACCGGTCCCAGCCAGCATCAGCAGCCTCCTGTCATCTAGTAGGCAGATTGGGGGCCTTCACTCCCAGGAGGAGTCCAGCACAGCCTCGCAGCCCTCCCCAGGGTGCAGACAGGCCCCTGATTGGACTGCCAGATGACAGTAGGCTGCTGCTGCTGGCTGGGACTGGCGCTGAACTCAAGTAAGCCTGACTTCGAAACTCAAAATATTTTGAAACTTTTGAAATGTTTCAAATGCCCTTGCTTCATTTCAAAGCTGTTTTAAAGGCTTTTATTTCATTTCAATTTCTCTGTTTCAAGCTCAGAATGCATCGAAACAGCTTCAAAATGAAACACTAGGTGAAATTTCATACATATTTTCAGAAAATAGAATTGCAACCTGCATGCAAAAAGCACCACTTTCATGGCTAAAAAAGCTGCCACTGAGGTGCACAGAGGCAAATAGAATTCTGACCCTCATGTCTGCTCAATCTCCCAGTCATGCTGAGCAAACACCTCAATTTAAGAAGCGCAGCAAGTTTCCAAGAAATCATGTTGCCTTCAAAGTTAGGTTGGCACAAATAGTTCACAGCAGCTGTTTGACTCTGCGTTCTA
The DNA here is from genome assembly GCA_030014935.1 of Caiman crocodilus. Taxonomy (NCBI): domain Eukaryota; kingdom Metazoa; phylum Chordata; order Crocodylia; family Alligatoridae; genus Caiman; species Caiman crocodilus. Next base: position 421,434 of record JAGPOW010000005.1, read on the forward strand.
AATCAGCTGAGAATGACTGCAGCAGCCCTGGAGCTTTCTGGGTGCTTGCTTGCCACAGCAGTGTTTATTCTGTTTGCACCCAGCCAGCACAGTCTGGAACAATTTCTGGGCAGTGGGCCAATGTGGTGGAGCTGTGTGGTGCAGTGTGTGGTGCCAAGGAGCATGCTTTGCTTCTAATCTATGTACACGAGCCTCAGGAGTATACAGCCTGTAGTTTTTGCTCTGGGGAAAATTTCCCTTGCCAAAGCCAGAGCCTAGCAGTATATCTGCAACAGAGGCCAAGCCCTATCTCTCGGCAAGCAGCTCCCAACCCTCATTCATCATCACTCTTAGGTTAGTGCATAGCTTGGCTCTCCCCCCTCAGCTAATAATGTCACTTCTGTCCATGGCCTTTGGGGATGTGCTGACTGCTAGTTCCCAACTGCATTAGAAAGCACAGCTTAGAATGTGATCAACACAGCTCTGTTCCAGTGTCAGGGACAGAGGAAGGGGGCAGGCAGCAAGAGAGGTGGGGAAACCACTGCACTGTTCATAAGCTTCCCTGTCTGCCCTAATTGCCAGCTCATGCTGAAACAATTGTGTTAGAGGCTGCTCTGCCTAATTATTATTGTTCTTCTAAAAATAATAAAGAAGAAAGAGGAGGAAAGTGGGCAATGGAAGGTAGGATTGGATGGAAAGAAAAAGGAGAGGAAGAAATGAATGAAGTAAAGAGGGAAATGGAAGAAAGTAGAGTTAAAAAGGGGCACTTTAGTCTGGGAAAGCAGGTGACTCATTTGATGGCTCTAAGCCATGAACCTTGTGGGGATTAAGCAGGTCTGAAATTGGTTAGCCAGCCCTCCCCACTGCTTGTGCTGTGTTTATTTCTGGGAGATCAGAGAGAAAACAAAAACCCATCTAGTGTAATAGAAGAAGAAGATTTAATCTATATGCCTGGGATTTTTGGTAAACAGTAAGTATTGATCCAAGCCAGTGGGGAGAGAGAAAAAAATACAGACCAATAAAAGTATATTAAAAAGTTTCCCTTGTCTTTTTTCTTTCATGAGGGTAAAGATGCAGAGGCTGATATGCAACATGTGTATGTTAGAGGTAGAGCTATCACAGCAGCTCTGAAGGAAAGACCAGGTCACCCAAATGCAGACTGACCTGCCTTGCCACCTGAGACAAAGCCCCAAGGGGCAGAGCTGGCAGCCTAGAGGAAGGAGCATGGGGGAAGTCCCATTCAGTCCTGTGTGCTCCACCCATGCTCACACAATGGTGCTGTAATTAGATCAGGGCCATAAAGCTGAGAAACAGAGGGGGCTGGCAGCCAGTCTTACACTTAAGGAATTAGCTCTGCATAATTTGGAGTTTTCTGCTCTTGTAATTTTTGTCCATTCTGCATTTATGTGTTTTATCCCACATTTTAAAGGTCCAGTGTTCAAGACTGATAGACAGGTTAAGGGGGAGCAGCAGTGGAACAGACACATGGAACTCTCTTACTGAGTAAATGCCTTAATGGTTACATTCAATTTCTCAGCCTTAGCATGTTGTCAACTTTCTTAGGATTATCTTTCTATGGGCCTTGTTAAACTTTATGCTGTAAGCCAAAGAACTGTTAATTGGTTTGGTATTGTTTGGTTTAGTGGAACATCCGCACCTTAAAACAAAAAAAACTCTCTCTGGATGTCCTTCACCTGTATGGATGTGACTTGCCACTAGAGGCTTGGTGAGCAGGGGCAGAATTAGTAGTTAGAGGCAAGACTGGCATGATGCTCCCACCAGGCAGGGTGAGTGCCACAGCCCTGAAGAGCCCAGCAACTATGTTGCCTCCTGCCACTGCTCAGACTGGCTCTGCTTCCACTGGACAGAGCAAAGTGGCTGAGTGGCAAGGGGTGTGGGATGGGGGAACATTACCTCCTGTACCAGCTTGCTGTTCCTGCCTGACAGAACAAGTGCCACAGAGCACCTGGTAGCCACAATTCAGTGTTTCCCACCACTGCACAGAGCAGCTTTGCTCCTGCTGGGTAAAACAAGCTGTTGTGAATAACCAAGCCATTTTTGTCTAAAGGCCTAATAAATGGCCTTGAGCCATCCTCCCGAGACAGAATACACAGCGAGACTGGAAGGTTGTT
>JAGPOW010000005.1:423644-476699 GCA_030014935.1 Caiman crocodilus
GCAATAAAAACTTTTTTTTCTTTCAAACTTCCAACTGGTATTCGTATATTGGCTCACGCATGCCGGGCAATGAATTCAGACTTGGGCTGAAGCATAACAAAGCCAGTTCAAGTGATGGCAGAGAGGCTTGCCTCGCATGGCTGGTGCAAGCAGCAGGAGGAGGCATCCTGGCCTCTGGGCACTCAGAGACTGAAGCACTTGCTCTGCATGATAATTAAACCCAGCCCTGCTGCACCCTGTAATCCCTGGTTTTCCTGACTCAGGAGGGGCCAGTACATCCTGGGATGCTGGAGGACTTAATCTTGGGCTGAATAGCTGTGGAAAGTGGCCACACCTTAATGGAATATGAGCAAAATGATGTGTATTAGAAGTAATTCTGCCCTAAAGTGGCATATTTTTAAGCTAAATAACACATGCTTTAAGCTATTTAAAAGATGCTAACATGAAGCCAATCCAGGGGTTAAGAGCTCCAGAAACCAGCTAAAATTACCATGTACAAAACCTATTCAAAAGAATTAATACCTAGTGGTAAAGCCCCTTTCCCTCCCTTCCTTTGTCGCTCAACCTGAATTCTCCTGATTTACTGAGTGGGAGATCCTATTGATGCAGACTTTCTTTGTATCCCTTTGATGTTAGTGGACTCCACAGTTTTGAAATAGTACTCTTCCATGCCTGTAATGCAATGCCATCTTCCATGAAAGCATCCCAAAACCTGAAACCTTCCCAGGGTAACTGAGCAATTCTAGGACCCCATGTTCCACATATGCTAAATGGATTCCATAAATGAAATATCATGGCTTTGGCTTTGCCCCTTCAATGTTTACTTCATATAAATGTGTGTGGATTTGGGCTTTGCTGGCCTGAAACATTAAGAAAAAGAAATTCTGAAGTCAGCTGTATGAGTGTCTGTGGAAAATGATTTTTAGATTTGTCACGTAAGTATTAGATGTTCATTCATCCAGTCAGAAACAATACTATGTGACTAAGTTTCCAAGAGAGTTGAAATAGTGAATACCCCCAGATACCTTGCTATTCTATTTAAAGAGCTAATAATTGAGAATGTTTGAATAAACACAATGAATTAAATTGTGACAGTTCAAAAGGAAAAATGCAATATTTCTCAGCTAGGTTTTCATTAATTTATTCCACTCACTAGTGTGACGTTGGCTAGAAAAGAGAAAAATTAGCAAGAACTGATGGAGGTGGTGTCTCCATCTTTCACTGAGTGTACATAGCTCCCACCTGTCAATGTGGTATGAAGCCTTGGGTCTTATTTGACTCCTCACCAAACTTAGGTAATATTTTTCACCTCCAGCTGGCTTGGAAGCTCCCTCCCAGGAAGACAGGCCACATCAATTCATATATTTGTCACCTCTAAACTGGGTTTCTGTAATTCAATATATATGAAGCTGAACATAAAGACAAAGCACAAGCTCAACCTATTACAAAATACAGTTGTCTGCATTCTTCCTGGCACAGAGTGCCATGTGCCTTTTGGCCCTGTGTTCTATTCCCTATGCTGGCTCCCAGTTAGCTTTTGATGCCAATTTAAGGCCTGGTTTCAATTTTCAAAGTAAATGACTCAAACATCAGCTATATTAGGGATGAAGGTACATGCAATATGCATGTATATTAATGGAACTTAAAACACAAGTACCCACATGTTAAAGCTTGTTAACTTATGCTAAGTGTCCTCTGAGTATCTCAAAACAATGCTGCTTCAGGCAAGGGTTAACTCTGGGCCTTACTACTTAGCTTGTGTTAAGGTAACTTCAGTCTACTTCATGGACATAAAATGAACAACCTGCAGTACTCCAGCATCCCAGGATATGCCTTTTCCAGATACCCAACTCCTGCTCTGTGGACAAACTTTCCACCCTCCTGAACTCTACTACACAGTGAGCTGTACTATCAGCATGCTTCCCATTTTCCCATGCTGCTGCCAAGCTACACTCCAGTGGCTCCACTCCTAGAATGAAGCTGCCAGATCATGGAGCTGTGGGAAAGCAAGCTTATCTATGGCTCTGTGCTGTTACTTCACTAAAACTTGATGGCTCGATTCTCAGCAATTGCATCTACATCCACAAATGCTGCAGGATAGGCTTACTCTAAAGTAAATTACTCTGGGTCAGCATGTGTCAAAGGTGTCTACTCATGTGGGGATGCAAGAACAGCAGCAAATCTACTCCCACCCTGGCCATCCTGCACCGGTCCCCTGTTACCACCAGAGAGAGCTGTAGATTCCTACTGTACCTGCCTGCAGTTGGTGGACATCTTGGAAAGGTAGTCCAGTTCTACCTCATCTCCTGGCCTGGGGCAGCATGCAGAACATGGTGACAGCACATGATGGCTCTGTTGCCAAAACCTCTGGGCACTGCAACATGGCTGCTCCACCCCCAGGTTCCCAGTGACATCTACTGTCCTGGGCTCCTGTTTGCCACCATGTTCACCTTGCTTACTTGCCCCAGGAACTGCTGTGTTGCCCAGGTCAGTCTAGGCCCTGGCATGGTTGCCCGGCTTGGCTCACTGTGGTGTACCATGCCTCTTGCCATTACACTGCTGCCGCCCAAACCCCAGGCTGCTGCCCAGATCCCAACAGGGACACCAACAGCACTTTCCTTGGTGCCACCACTGGGACCATCCACACACTCCTGGGCCTCCAACCCCATTGCCTGTGGCCATGCTGAACCAGCCAGAATGCATGGATGCACTTTGACCAGACTACCTGGGGTGCATAACAGATCTCTTGGCTTCTGACTTCCTGGCTTCTTCCAACCCTGAGACAAACTCCCCATACCTGCCTTTCCATGGCCTGGCATGACAACTGTTATCTCCAACTGGAAGTGGCAGGGGGTAGTGAACCCAGTTGCCATTTGGTAGGAGGAGAATCAGATGGTGCTTAGGTCCAGCTGCTGCAACCAGGTGGTCTTCAAGTGGATTGTCACAGAAACGGCATCCTGTGATCACAACTGGGACTGGCAACAATGTTGTTTGATTGCCAAGGTGCTGAAGCAGCGGCTTGTGAGGGTCTAATATGACAATCACATGTCCATTTCATTCAGAGTGAAAAAGGAACTGTTTTGCATCCTTGTGGAGGTTATACTGTGTGATTTTGTTATGATGTGGATGCAGCCTATCTTTCTGAGGAGAGTGACACTGAGTCATGTAGTGGGTTGTAGGTAGCTATAGTCAACTTCCATGCTGACCCAGGATAACCTAGATTGAGGACTCCCCCATTCTCTCAGGCAGAAATGCAGGTGTGAAGACAGACCTGGAGTCAGACTGAAAGTCCTGGTGCTTTCAGCTCACCCCTGTCTTCCATGTCCCTCCCACCCCACAAGTCAGCATCCCTGAGCCCCTGGGCTTGCAGATCACACTCTCCCTCTGTGGGATTGAGCTGTATGTCCCTGGCTACATCCCTGCCCCTATAAGTTTGTGTATGCCATGCCTGTACCACGGTGGAATACAAGGACCACCTCTGGAGGTACCCCCAAATCGTGCCTCAGCTTCATCTACTAATGTGAAAAGAAAGTGAGAACATAGGGAGAGCAGATGGTCAAGACTGAAAATGCCCCTAGGATTTATGCTGCTTAAGAACTGAGCAGGAAACCTCCAGTCATCCTTAGAGGGCCATCAACCATCCCTTATGCCTGCATCCCATTCTATTGTGCATGTATATGGGGCACAGACCACGTCAACTGAATTGAGTGTTTAAGACACTTCGTTACTTTATGGAAGTGCATTCATAATAGGGATTGTGGTGCTATGGTACTGTGGACCCCTTTCACTTCACCTTCAGTTGAGGAATGGTTAAGCTAATTGTCCACTTAACATATCATTCAGCCTCCATGCTCACAGCTCAATAACCAAAGAAAAAATGTGGAGTCCCTCGCTGCTTCTCCTGACTGAACTCCTAGAACCTATGGTCTTTAGTATTGGGCTAAGGAGGACAGTGAGCTTCCAACCCTCAATGCCCTCTTTTATTAAAATAATTGGTACTTTTAACAGATTATCTAGCTCTCCATCTCCCCCATCCCTTCTCCTACCCCACTCCTCAATAATGTAATTGAAATCCCCCACCGGAATTTTCTGCCTACTTCATCTCCATACACCTCTAATTTCTTACAGGGAGATCCTTCTTTCTCTTTCAGCCAGCACATACATATTAAAAACCTCTAATATTTTCTTTTCAAACTCCAACAGCAACCATTCCAGTCTCCCTTCCACAATAACTTGCATTTACTGCACTTCCACTTCCTTACTCTTGAGCAAAATCACCTCTCCAGCCGCATTATTTACATCTGACTGCTCATCACAATGGCCCAATCCCCATCTCTTTATAAAACACTTGTAGGCCTTCTGTCGTGGGATTCTAGACTCCTGTAAACATATTATGTCTGCTATTACCTCACTCAGGTGTGGCATAATCTTATCCCTCCTCTTCCTCAATAACACACTTCTGACATTTATAGATGCAATCCACTAAATCATGCTGGTTTATTTAAATTTCACATCTGTATGACTTTACAAGTCTTCTATGCTGCTGCTTCTACACTGTAGGCTCTAATCCTCCCCCCAATTTCTCATCCCCATAGTCTTTGCTAGTAGCTTGATTGCTTTAATATTTAAGGTACTTCTTTCCCCTGTCCCACACCGTTTTGCTTCCCCTCCTCTTTCCCCTCTCCTTTAAACCCAAACCACATTAGACCCAGACCATGAGCTTTCCCTCAGACGCATCTCCCTCCTCCTCTCTCTCTGTCTGCCTTTTTTTCCCTAATCTTCATAGTGTGTGCTTTCTTTCTTTTCCTAATTTGGCTCCTTTCTTCTTTTTCCTGCTATATCCTCACTCCTCGTTCTTCCTGTATCATGCTCACCTCTTTCTCTTCTCTCTCCTCTGTCTTCAGGTCATTTGGTCCACTTACCTTTTCTTTTTTTTCCTCCTCTGTCACCAGCTGCACTGCTTTGTCTACTGAAAGTTCACTCTCTTCCTCCCCAGCTCTTCCTTTTTTTGGTTTCTCTTTCATTGTCACACATTCTGACTCAACATCTTCTTCTTCTCCACTTTCCCTTTCCTGTCTCTGCTGCTTCTATGTAGACAAGCTTTATTTGAGAGGGACCACAGGCATTGGCACTATAAGTGTCCCTCTTCCCTACTCAATGCCCTTTACCTTTCCATCTGTAGCATATTGTATACTGGCAGTATGATGCCACATGTCCTTCTTGCCCACACTTGCTACAAACTTTAGACTGTCCAAAATACATTGTAAACCCTTGGTGTGAAGGGTTTTATCCCACCAGGATTCCTCTCATCTGCTCTTATTACCAATCAAGTTCTCCATGATCCCATTCATATATCATATTTAGCATGTATTTCATCAGCATACATAACTTTTTGTGTATAATTCTACAACCATTTCTCTATCTTCTCTGTCTCAAGCATGGCCATTTCCATTGGATTAATTATTGCTTTTTCTCTTGTCTTTTCTCCCAGAATACAACGTATCTCCTTCAATTCTTATCTCTCACTTATCACTACATACATGTTCCAAAGCTCCTCATAACCTTCTTCTCTTCACTACTAAATTTCTCAAGACTTCCAGTTAGGAAAGAAGACTAGGGTACACAAAAAAGGTGGCACAGGGGTCAGGAGCCATCTTGGCTCAATAGCAAAGTCACAGATCTTCTGAAAAAGATGATTTCCAATGATGGAAGCTAGGAACAGGCCCCAAGGAGACCTACATAAGATTGGCCCACACCTGTAGGGGGCAGATTAGAAAGCAAAGGTGGTGACTGAATTCAGTTTAGCAACTGAAATAAAGGACAATAAGAAATCCTTCTATAAGTACATAGGTAACAGAAGGAAAACCAGTGGAAATATGGGACTACTGCTCAATGCATCTGGACATATGATCACCAGGGAGAAAACAACTCCTGAATGAGTACTTTGCATCTGTATTCCAGCAGTATGAGTGATAGCCTGCTGAATGTAAATATGACACAGAATAGTCACAGTAGGGACGATCACCTACCAACCGTCAATGTAGAGATGGTGAAAGAACAGCTACAGAGGCTGGATATCTATAATTCAGCAGGACCGAATGAAGTCCATCCAATAGTGCTGAACAAATTAGTCAAAGTCATCACAGGACTGCTGATGAATCTTCTTGAGAATTTGTGGCACTGAGAGAGGTGCAAGAAGATTAGAACAGGGCCAATGTTGTGCCCATCTTCAAGAAGAGGAGGAGAGAGGACCCAGGGAACTACAGGCCAATCAGCCTGACCTCAATCCCAGGAAGAATCCTCAAAAAAAATCCTCAAGAAGTCCATACTCCTGCATGTGGTTCTGGCAAGCAGGCTCTGGTTTTGAGTGGCACACGCTGACCTCCACATGCAGCATTCCACTTTTTTTTTTTCAACAGGTTTTTTGATCCCTGGATATCCAGAGGTCAAACCCCACTTTCCACACACGCTGCTCCCTTTCAGTGCAAAGAACAATTGAATGTGCGGTATGCAGCACTGCAGAAGTGTCTCAGTGACACATTCAATATGACCGCGCTCACCTGGATGCAGCCCATGAAGTTAAGGAGGACCAGGTTGTCCCAAGCCTCACCTCCATTTGTTGGAGCATCTCAGGATTCATGATAAGTGGAGATTTTTCTCCTTAAAGGGAAAAAATGTGGATTTTCTTCTTTAAAAAGAGGCAGCAGCAGCAGCACTAAGCCTCACTGCTCTGGTTCTCCCTCCCAAGCTGGGTCATGCCTTGTGGGTCACAAAGGCCTCCAGGAGGGAGGGCAGCATGGTGAGAATCCCAGAGCCCCAGTGTGAGCCTACACCTGCCCCTGCCCTAAGCACAAATCTGAAGGGGCACAGGCTCCATTTGACTCCACTGCAGCCATTGCTCCAATGCAATGTCTACTTTATCTACAAGGCAATTCCTAGAAGTAAAACTCTAAATATAATTTTCTAGACATCGGTGTGTGTAGAGGCATTTGATTGGGCAGGACATGGTCTGAGTGGTTCGATGCAAAGTTTGATGATGGGGATTGTTGTGGCCTGTAGGAGGTAAGTGAGAATTTGATTGGACAGCATATGTCCAAGCATCTGCTTGATACAAAACTTGATGATGAACAGGATTGAATGAGTAAGCTGGTGATTTGGGGGTATAAGAGTCTTAATTTAGCTTGTGTGTTGGAGTACTTGTGGGTTTCTGTTCCAGAGGGAGAGGTTCTGATCTGCGAGGTGTGCTGATTCTGTTGATGTTCAGAGTGGTGGTCCTGCTTGGCCTGGAGCTGCAAAAGCACAGAGTCCTGCATGGTTGAGGGACTGTAACATGGGCCCCTAACCTCTGCTACCTGACAGGTAGGGAACTAGTATTTCAGTGCTACCCTACCTAGACAGCAGTGAGGCAGGGGCTGGCTACAAAGCTACATGCAGCCAGCAAAAAACAGAAAGTGTAAAAGAACAGAAATGGAGAAGGCAGTAGCTGCAGTTTAGGGCTTAAGTTCCAACACCTAAGAGCAGGCTCAGGGCTGAGCTGTGTGGCCAGAGGAGGATGGAGCCCCAGTCCATTAAACACCTGGATCCTGAGCCAAAGGAGTTAGTTTGACACTTGCTGCTACTGCAAGCAGAATTCTTGTAGGCCAGAGAAACAACAGAAAAGAATCCAAGCATCTAGGTACCTTAAAAGCTGCTACAGACCCACCAGTAAAAGGGTAGGAGGTGGATGGGGACCTGGGGTGATCCAGAAGGGGTTAATTTATAGGTGGCACAGAGTAACACTGGAGGACTGGGTGTGGATGTTGGGGGTGGATAGGAAGCAAAAGGGGTGCTCAGCATAAAGCTTTTCCAGGGTCTGGGGCACAGTGAGGTGCATGGGGTGGAAACCCAATCACTTTAGAGGCAGAAAATAGCGGCCCTAAAGGGCCAGGTGGTTCAGGAGGTTGAGACCAGTTAAAGATCTGGGTGGGGGAGGAGGCGGCTGAGCTGAATTGAGAGCAGCCTCACTCTGGGTCAGGGATACCAGGGAGGCTGAGATGAAATGAGAAAAGCCTTGCCTTGGGTCAGAAATGACAAGGAGGGGGGCAGACTGAAAAGAAAGCAGCCTCACCTTGGGTCAGTAGAGCCCAGTGGGCTGAGATAAAATACAAGACAGGGCCAAGAGGTCTGGACATCAAGAGACACCCAAGGGGCCCAGATACTTGAAACAGAGAGAGGCCAAAGCCAAGATGGCTGAGACCCTTACACAGGCAAACAACATTGGCAAAATAATATCTATGGAGGCATAGGTTTCACTGGTGGGGAGTATGGAGACCACAGATTTAGGATTTAACCCTAAGGCCAAGAGACTGTATGTGGTGGGGTGAAAGCCCAGTTAGGGAGACCAAGATGAACCATGAGAAGACCCTGGTATAGAGAGAGTGTATCCAGGGCTCACAAGTCTCTGAGGGCAGCCTCTCTTCTTCATCTCTAACATCAAGGCATGGCAAACAAGGAAGCAGGGTGAAACCCCGAGAGGCTGGAGAAGGAGACGGGCAGGAAAAAAACAAGTGGTGTCACAGCTGTCCTCCGGTACCATCTTGCTACAGGGACAAAATCCAAAAAGACTTCAAGAAGTCTGGCTTGGAGGGGAAAAATCAAGGCATGGGACACTGGGTGGATCAAGGCTGTGAATTACTCAAATTGGGAATTAGGAAATACACAAGGAACAAATATCATAACTGAGATTTGTTATGAGGTAGCAGTTTTCCAGCTGCATAAGTGGTATCATTACTCAGGTATGCAGGGATGAAATCAAGAAAGCCAAACAGCAACTGGACTTGCAGTTAGCAAGGGATGTGAAGGGTAAAAAGAAGGTTTTCTACAAGTATGCTAGCAACACTGAATGAGGGAGGCAACCTAGTGACAGATGAGGAGGAAAAGGCTGAAGTAATCAATGTCTTTTTTACCTTGGTCTTCCAGGCAAGGTCATCTCCAAGGCTACTGCGTCAAGCAACACCTTTTGGGGAGAAGGTGAGCAGCCAACAGTGGTAAAAGAATAGGTTAGGAACTATTTAGAAAATCTGGACATATACAAGTCCATAGGGCCAGATGCAATGCATTAAAGGGTACTGAGGAAGTTGCAGAGCTATTGGACATTCTTACTGAAAACTTGTGGTGTGCAGGGGAGGTACCAGTTGATTGGAAAACAGAAAATATAGTGCCCACCTTTAAGTAAAGGAAGGAAGAGGATCTAGGACTCTACAGACACTCAGCCTCACTATAATTCCTAGAAAAATCCTCAAGGAATCCATTTCTAAGCACTTGGAGGAGAAGAAAGTGATCAGGAACAGTGAGCCTGGATTCACCAAGGACAAGTCATGCCAGACCAACCTGATTGGCTTCTATGATGAGATGACTGGCTCTGTGGATGTGGGGAATCAGTGGACATACCTTGATTTTAGCAAGGCTTTTGACATGGTCTCCCACAGCATTCTTGCAACAAGGTGAGGCATTATGGGTTGTATGAATAGCCTTTAAGGTGGAAAGAAAGCTGGCTGGATTATTGGGCCCAACAGGTAGTGATCAATGGCTTGATGTCTAGCTGGCAGCCAGTATCAAGTGGGGTGCCCCAGCATTCAGCCCTGGTCTTGTTCAATATTTTAATTAGTGACCTGGAAGATGGGATTGAGTGCACCCTCAGCAAGTCTGTGGATGGAACCAAGCTGGGGACAGGTAGTAATACACTGGAAGATAGATTTGGGATTCAGGGTGGCCTAGACAAATTGGAGGGTTGGGGCAAAAGAAATCTCATGAAATTCAAAAGGGCAAGTGTAAATTCCTGCACTTAGGATGGAAGAATCCAATGCACTACTACAGGCCTGGGATCAACTGGTTAAGCACCGGCTTTAAAAAAAGGGACTGGGCATTACAGTGGACAATAAGCTGAATATGGGTCAACAATGTGCCCTTGTTGCCAAGAAGGCTAATAGCATAGTGAGTTGTATTAGTAAGAACATTGCTAGCAGATTGGGCAGGCAGTAATGGGGAGGAAGTAACGATTCCCCATTAGTATTGCCAGCAGATTGGGGAGGCAGTAATGATTCCCCTCTAGTCTGCACTGTTGAGGCTACATCTGCAGTACTGTGTCCAGTTTTGGACCCCAACTACAGAAAGGATGTTGAAAAGTTGGAGAGAGTCCAGCAGCAGGCAACAAAAATGGTTAGGATGCTGGGGCACATGACTTATGAGGAAAGGCTGAGGGAACTGGTTTGTTTAGTATGCAGAAGAGAAGACTAAGGGGGATATGATAGCAGCCTTCAACTACCTGAAGCATTGTTCCAAAGAGGATGGAGCTAGACTATTCTCAGTGGTGGCAGATGACAAAAGAAGCAACGGTTTCAAGTTGCAGCAAAGGAAGTTTAGGTTGGATATCAGGAAAAACTGTCACTGGGAGGGTGGTGATGCACTGGAATGGGATAGCTAGAGAGGTGGCGGAATCTCCATCCTTGGAGATTTTAAGGCCCAGATTGACAAAGCCCTAGTTGGAATAATCTAGTTGGGGCTGGTTCTTCTCTGAGCAGGTGGTTGGTTTAGATGATCTTCTGAGGTCCCTTTCAACCCTAATATTTTATGATTCTATAATTCTGTTATCATAGGTAGCGATTCTGTTACTTATGCAGTATGACTACATCTATCTCAACAAAGCCAATTTACCAACTTTCTAAAATGCAGTTGAGTTGAAGCAACTGATTCAAGAGCACAGCACTGTTACAAAATCAGTAAGTTGAAAGATTTCTTTCTGTAAAGGCTTTCACATAGCACTGAAGAGTTATAAAAAGCATTGTAAATAATGCTAAAATAAGCATAGCCCTTCCTCAAAATACCCAGTGTCATAACTTCTGTTCAAAAATAGAAGAGCAAATGTGTTTTTTTTCCTTAGATAAGCAACTTGTGTGACATATACCAAGGAGTTAGATTCTGTTTGTGATGTTGGGACTTCGAGTTCACCAGTACCTCCTTGTGGACTACCCCTAACCCCTCATCTCGCCTGCCATGACTTTGATGAAATATAGTTTTTTTAGAAGGAGGGTGTTCAGTGTAGATCTAAATACTGTAGGGGCATCCCCGAAGGGTAGTCACAAACATGAGATCCGATGTTCCACGAGGCTCCGCCACCCCTACACCTCGTTCACACGCCAACCGATCACCTGTTGGTTCATCAACTGAGAGATCTTGGTCCAGTGGTATCAGGATCAGTCGTGATTAGAATTGTTCGGATCAGCTGGATCCGTTGAAAACAATATTTTTATATTTCAAGGCTTTCTTCCTTTTAGAAAAAATACTCTGCCATCCCAGATAGACTTTCTGGGGCAGAGCCCTGTTCTGGCTGGCTTGCAGCAGCAAACCTAGCCAGAGCTTCTGAAGCTACACTAAGTTCCCCCAGCCACTGTGCTGGGAGCTTTCCTCTGGTAAGCAAGGCAGATACGTCAGGTGCTGCAGTACTAGCTTGCTGCAGCCCTTCTCTCTGCTCTCGCTCACAGTCTCCATCTCGCTCCTCTTCGCCACCCCGGTCGCAAGGCTTGCCGGGGTTTTTAAAGTTTCCCGCAGTAGCCATGCTGGCTGCCGCGATTGGCTCTGCTCTCCGGCTCGTTAGCATCAGCCGCTTAAACAAGCAGCAGGGACGCGGCTCGCGTGGCCGTAATGGCATCTGCCGCGACTGCTGCCGTTCCACTTCTCCCTGCTCCATCTTTTCAGGTAAGCCTTCTTTCTTTTCTTTAACTGACCCCTGGGGTCTTTCCTGCATTCTTAATGACGGCGCATCGCTGTCACACTGTTCATAAAATGACAGACCTCCCTCATCACTGAACAACGTGATTTCATTACCTTCCATAGGTCAGGAAAAAAATCCTGTTATGACAGAAGATCACAAATGATGATGAGATGTGGTTTGGTTTCCATTTAGACAGGGTGATGGTAGGGTCAGGGGCTTATATTGCAAAGTAGTTGCAGGTTATATTTATTCTTTCCAAGGGGGTTGGACTTGTGATCTATTGAGGTCCCTTCCGACCCTAGCATCTATGAATCTATGACTCTTTACCCTGCAATGTAGTATAAAAGCCTCCCCCAAAGCTAGACTTAAGTGGGCAAGCTTAGATGTCAGTAATAGTTTTGTTTAAAGGTAGCTCAGGTATTTCTACCCTATATTGAAGCCTGCAATGTAGACATACCCACAGACTTAAAGCCCAGTTCTAAATATAAAACGCAGAAGTAAGCCTTATTCATGCAAAAAGTCTGAGACTTCAGAAAGATCATTTGCATGACAAGCCTCTAATGCTGTTGAGACAGACTACTGAGGACACATTTGAAGAAGAGCATATTCAATATAATAACAGATAATGAGGAAAGGCAGATCAGGAAGGAACATGATTAAGATCTTCAGATAAATTAAACATATTCAAATCAGTAGAACTCCAGTGCAATTCACCAGAGAATACTAAAGGAGCTAGCAGTTGAAAGAGTGGAACTATTTGCAATTATATCTGAGAATTCATGCTGGACAGGTGGTTCCCAAGGACTGGGAAAGGACAAATACTAATACAGTGCTTCTAAGTGGATCCAGTGAATTATACACTAATAAGTTCAACTCCAATAACTAATAAATGTTTGGCACAAATAAGAGGGTAGTCAGCATGGAAACACCCAAAGGAAAAATGGATGATAAACAGTGCTCAACAGGAAGCCATCAAAAATGAATAAAGCCAAATAAACCTCACTTATATTTACATAAAAGAGACAGCCTGGTTTAATGACAGTAGCAGAGGTAAAAATCAGAAAAAAAGGCTGCTTTCAAAAAGTGGGAGTATGTCATGGCACAGGGTCCTGCAGGATGAGCGTGATCTCCCCAAGGCCCCCTTCCCGTGCCAAGCTGGCCCAAAGGGCACTCTTGATTCTCTCCTGCCACATCTTTGATGGAAAATATATGAAAGGGAGGCTGCCTTTATATGATCTTGGACATGGTTTTTGCTGTGCTCTGACCCCATGGGCTCCTGAACCCCTTGTGGGTCCCCTTCTAAAATAGATGTTTCAGGGCACCCTAGCCTTATGAGCTATGCATGGCTGCAACCATTCCTTTACTACACCCCAAGCCTTGCAGATGGAACTGATGTTGTTCAGTCTGGGCCTTATTATAATGTGGCCCCCTGGTCCCCCCTGGGCTCTCCACAGCCCTGTCTCACTCTGTGCACTTTCTGATGCTGGGGTTCGTGCACCACAAATGCTGCACCTTCTCTGGTGCCAGGGTCGGTGCATTCCAAATGCTGTGCCCTTTCTGGTGCTGGGGAACCCATGCTACCGTGGGTCCCCTATTAGGCCTCCTCTGTCCCCTAATAGCCTCACCCAAACCAATGGTCTTAAACAGCAAACAAAACACAAGCCCCTGAGCTATAACATAAATTCAAGCCACCCCAGAAGTGACCATCTCTCACCAGTATCAGAGGCTGTACCTGCAGTCAGGCCTCTCCCCTTTGCTTGCTCTGGGAGAGCTTCTTCCCCCATGGCTGCTGACAAGAAACTGCCATCCTGGCCTCATCCTGGGGTTTATATGTGGGCCAGGCCCTACCTCTTCTGGTCAGCAGACCTCTGGCAGGTGTGGGCCACTAGTTCCCTCTGGTTGCCCTGGTACCCAGCAACTGGGCTCCCCACTCACTGCTAGGGCTCTTTCCCTAGCAGTTTCCCCTCTTTAAGAGGATCAGGGCACCTATGTGCTCTCTGACAGAGTGAAATCCTAAAGAGCAGGGGTGGGGGGATTATAAACTCTGGCAAATCAAATGTAAAACTGTAATAAGACAAGCTAAGAGAGAATTCAAGGAGAAACTTGCTATACACAAAAGCTAACAATAAACATTCATTAAGTACTTTAGAAATCTAAGACCTGCCTGGCAGTCAGCTGGCATTTGGATACTCAAGGTGTAAAAGGGGTGCTAAAGGATGACAAAGGCCATCACTGAGAAAGAGAATGCATTTTTTCTCTTTGTCTTCACTGTGGAAGATGTTAGATAAATGATTTCACTAGATCCACTCCTTTCTAGGGACAAGTCAGTGTAGCTGACCTAAACTTAGGCTGTGATAGATGAAGTCATAGAGGAAACTGATAAACTGAAGGAGCTCAGATCAGAAAAAATGAAGGAGCTCAGATCAGAAATTGCTAAACTTCTACATGCAGTATGCCACCTACCACAAAACCATCCTTGGTACCAGAGGATGGGAGGGTTGCCCATGTGACTACCATATTTAAATAAGGCTCTAGAGGGGATGCAGGGACTACAGAACAGTAGTTGTGTCTACATGAGATGCTAACTGTGCAGTAGCTCAAGACTGCTGTGATGCAACACTACTGCAAAGTAGTCTCAGGCTAATGCACAGTAGCATCACAAAAAGAAGCTGTTCATCAACACTAGTGTACAGTATTGTGGGCTACTGAGCAGTTATTTAGTACTTGTTTATACAAGCACTAAATGACTGCACAGTAATGACTACACTATCAGCATCTAGTGTAGATGTGGCCAGTAAGTGTAACTTCTGTTCCTGGAAAACTGGTAGAAACAAAATTTTTAACAGACTTATTCAACCCATGGATGAACATGACTTTCTGGGGAGGAATCAACACAGCTTTGACAAAGGGAAATCATGCCTCACAGAACTACTAGAGTTCTTAGTCAGTGTCAGGAAGCAGGTGGATCAAGGTGATCCATTTGCAACAATATAGCTGAACTTCCTAAACACCTTTGACAAGGTCCCCCATTGGAGACGCTTAACTAAACTAGGTAGTCATGAAATTACAGAGAATGTCTACCCATGGATTAGAATATGTCTCAAAGATAGGAACCAAAAAGTAAATATAAAAGGTCAGTTTTCAGGATGAAAAGAAGTAAACAGTGAGGTCCCTCAGGAATCTGTGTTGGGACCAGTGATGTTTAACATATTCAAAAACAATCTGGAAAAAGGGGTGAGTAGAGAAGTTGCCAGATTTGTGGATGACACTATAAAGAAGAGAGGAAAAAGTCTTCTGATCACAGCAGAGAGAAACTCACCAACCCATCTGGAGCCAATGACAAGGAGTGACCGGAGCTACCACGGTTCATCAGCAGCTGTTCTATCAGGCTCAGCACCACTTGTGGAAGGGCCAGTATTTCTGATCTGTTGCCAGGGCCAGAGAGAGAGAGAGACAGATGCCAGACAAGGACAGAAAACCCAGAACACTGAGATGCCAGCAAAGAAGCTCTGGGCCACAGAGAGCCAGTGGACCCTAAGGGGACTCCATTAACTTGAAATGTTGCTGAGAAGACTGCGGTAGTGGGGACAGCAGAGAATGCTGGCAGGGAGACATGCCAAGGGAAAGAACCATCATGGGAACCAGTAGCACCCCAAGTAGGTTTTTGATTTGCTTTCACTTTTCTTTTTTTTAGTGTCTGGGTGGCTGGGCTATAGCCCCAGGTAAGGCAAAACAAAGGAATAATTATTAGTCACATTGGTGGGGGTACCGACTTCAAGCTCACTAGGAGCTGAGTCATTGAGGATGGGCAGATGAACCCACTGCACCTGGGATGAGGGCAGGTGCCTCTAAAGTCTTAATGAACTGGTGCCAAAGCATCCAAGGCTAGGGAATGCCCAAGTTGTGGGCAAAGGGGGTTGGGAAGGCCTGCCCATTTTCTTTTGGTCTCCCCCTTTTTTTTTCTCTGGACTGAGTGGTCTCATGGCCAGTAGACACAGTCTGTGGTAGCAAGGACTCTATGGGTTCAGACGTACATGAGGGTCTTTTACTGTTTGAATTGTCCTCCATTTCTCCTCTACAGATTGAGCCGTGACCAACCAGTTAGAAGGCTGGCTCAGTCATGGCCTGTAAGCCAGGCCCAAGATGAATGTGAGCCTGAAGGACCAAGGACCAATAGAAGATCACCCATTGAGAGCCAAGGGTGCAATGGACACAGTAACAACAAGGTGGCACATGGACAGCATGTAAGGGTGGTTGGAGCCCCAAAGAAGATCTGGACCCACCTCATCTAGAATTATACGCAGCAGAAGTAGAATGTCTCCTGACTAAGACAAGTTCAACACTAAGGTGTAGCAGATGAAAATCAGGTCATTCCACCTGTGCAAGGGCATTAGCCTACTTGACAGGATACAGCATAATCAAGGTGGGGGTGATCACCTTCCCATAGTTGGTGAAGATGTTGTGGGGGAGCACCAAGAGGTTAAATATTTACAAGTCAGCAGATGAACTGCACCCAAGAGTGCAGAAAGAACTGGCTGACATCATCATGCAACCTATGGCAAAGTTATTTGAAGACTCATGGTACTTGGGAAAGCTCCTAGAAGACTGTAAGAGGGCCAGAGTGGTTCCTATGTTCAAGGGAGAAAGGGGGACCTGGGGAATTAATCAGTTTGACCTCAATCCCTGGTAAAATCCTGGAAAAAATTATCAAAGAATCCATAACTGAAGGCTAACAGAAGGCAGCATTGTGAAGGATGTCCAACATGCCTTCATTATGGGCATGTCATGCCTGACCAACCTCATTTCCTTCTATGACTAGGTAACTTGCCCCCTGGATAGCGGAAATGAGGTTGATGTCATATACCTGGACTTCATCTAGGCCTTCACGCTAGACTCCCAAATTGTCCTTATGGTAAATCTGGGAAAAAATATCCTTGACTACTTTATGATGTGGTGGCTAGGTAACTGGCTCCAAGGTAGGTCCAAGGTAGGACTCAGAGAGTCCATTGATTGATGGAACTGAGTCAACATGGTGGAAGGTGACCAATGGCATTCCTCAAGATTCAATACTTGGACCAGTGCTTTTCAACATGTTCATCAATTATTTGGATTTGGATATTTAAAGGAAACTGGCAACATTTTTGCATGACACCAAACTATAAGGAAGCATGGTCATGCTTGAGGACAGGCTGGCAATACAAGCCAACCTGAACAGGCCTGCAAGGTTGGGCAAAGCTCAACCTGATGACGTTTAATATGGAGAAATGTAAAGTGCTCCATCTGGGGAGAAATAACCCGCAACACACTTACAGGCTTGGCAGTGCTATACTTGCCAGCACCACAACTGAATTAGATCTGGGTGTCATAATAGACCACAGAATGAACATGAGCCAGCAGTGTGATGCCGTATCTGGCAGAGCTAATCAAACACTGGCATGCATCTACTGAGGCATCTTAAGCAAGGCTAAAAATGTCATCCTCCTGCTCTACTCATCCTTAATGAGACTGCAGCTGGAGCGCTGAGTCCAGCTCTGGGCACCACACTTCAGGAAGGATGTGGAGAAGCTTGCAAGAGTCCAAAGGAGGGCCACGCACATGATTAGAGGCCTAGAGACTAGGTCATACAAGTAAAGGCTGAAAGACTTGGGACTGTTCAGACTGCAGAAGAGAAGACTCAGAGGGGACTTGATGGCAGTTTATAAGTATATTGAGGCATACATCAGCCCCCCCACCCCCTGCAGGGGAGGACAAGAAACAATGGGCACAAACTGATTGAAGGTTGCTTCAGACTGGACATAAGGAAAAACTTCTTTACAAGTCGAGTGCCAAGGGTTTGGAATAGGCTCCCCCCGGAAGTGGTATAGTCATCCACCCTGGTGAGCTTCAAAAACTGTCTTGATGCCCACCTTGCTGGGGCCATCTGACCCCAGCAGTCTTTTGTACCCAAGTGCACGGGGCCTGGACTCAATGATCTGTAGGGTCCCTTCCAGCCCCTAGCATCTATGAAATCTATGAAACTATGAAATCTCTACTGGGTGTAAGGACTGGGTAAGTCTGTGTCCCCACAGCAGTCTTATAGGTGCAGAGCCATTGGGCCCTGTGGCCCTATCCTATACTGTGCCAACAGACACAAAGAACAGAGACTGCCTTCCTAGGCTGCTGTAGGGCTTCCTGCAGAGCCCCTGAGCTGCACAGAGCCTGGTACTTCACTCCGCAGCTGTAAGGCAGCAAACTAAAACTCCTCTTTGCTGCATCCCAAATTTCCTACAGCGGCTGGAATTAATGCACAACACTCCTCTGAGGCATGCAAACACTGACACCATTAAAGCAGAGCAAAAGCATTTAGCCCATTTTAAAGTGTCATGCACACACGCCCAAAGTTAGTCGAAGTGGGAAAGGCCAAGACAGACTCTGAGGAATTACAGAATTCTGGGTTGACTGAGTGAATGATCAACTAAATGGCAGGTGCAATTCAATCTAGATAAGTGCAAAGTGAAGCACATGGGGAAAATAACAGAAACTATACTTGCACTATTATGAGCTTTACATTAGCTGTTACCACAAAGTACAGAGATCTGGGGAGGCATTGTGGATAGTTTGCTAAAAAAAAAAAAAAAATCAGTGCAGTGCTCAGTTTTCCATCAAAAAGGTAAGATGTTAAGGATTATTAAGAAGGGAATTATAAACAAACTGGAAAGTATCATTATGGCCATTTATAAATTGACGGTGCATTCACATCTTGAATATTGTGACCAGTTCTGTTCCCTGACACCTCAAAAAAAATATTGAAGAACTAGAAAAAGTCCAGAGAAGGGCAACAAGGATGATTAGTGGTATGGAGGGACTTACATTTGCAGAGAGACTAAAAAGGCTATGCTTATTCAGTTAGAAAAAGAGACATTTGAGAGGGGACATAATAAGGGTTTACAGAATGTTAAATGGTGAAGAGATCGTAAATAGGGACTTATTATTTACTCTTTCTCACAGTACAGGAACTAGGGGTCACAAAATAATACCAGGAGGTAGTAGGTTTAGAGCTAACAAAAGGAAGTCCTTTTTCACACAGCATATAATTGAAGTGTGGAACTCATTGCCACCAGATGTTGTGGAATTTGACAGTTTAGCCAGATTCAAAAAAAAGACTGGACAATTTCTTGGAAGAAAGGGGCATCAGTAGTAGTAAGCACAGGAGTTAAGGATACAGCCTCTAAATTAGAACTTCCTAGACCTTAAATTCTGAAGGCTACAAGTGAGAAAGGAAAATTAGAAAGAAAAAGAAAACTTGTCAAACCCAGTTCACTCTCTCTTTCAACATCCACTCTCTGTTACTATATAATACAGGCCAAGGATTATGAATGTAGAACCATCAAGAAATATTATAAGCTTCCTTTAATAAGGGAGGCCATGGGGGACACATCAACTAATGCTGCGGGATAAATAAAGAAGAAAAGCAGAAAGGGAAGTGAAATCATAGGTCAATAGCAAGGGTTCCAAAAGGGGACACTGAGCAGAGCACACTGGCCAGTACTCACTGCCCCTGAATGAGATGAGGGAGCCTGTGGATGCGAACCAGTGAAACTGTGTCTGGAGTCGTGATTGGAGGAGTGACAGAAAAACAGCTCCACATTCACCAAGGTTTCTCCCAACCGTAGGCTCTTTTCTAATTGTGTAGATAGCCAGCTTGGCCTGAGCTAGGAGGAGGTTGACCATGAGGTCCTGGGGCTTGGTGGAGCCATGGATAAGGAGCACAAAACAAAAGGTGTGGGGAGAAGTGTAGCCAGAATGGCAACAGGAGGTTCTGGAGGAAACAGAAAAGGTGCTGCAACCTGGCGCACACAAAGTAGGTATACACCAGGGTCTCTCTCTGTTGGAAAAAGGTGTTGGGGGTGACTGTCAAGCGTGCCAGATACATACCTATGGTAAAGGTGCTATGAAATAGCTGCCAGATGAGGTCCCTGGTGGCTCTTGGGATCAGGGTGGAATGCAGATTTGTCCAACAGGGACCCTCACCCCTATCCTTGACTCACGTGTCATAGAATCATAAAGAAGAGATGGAAGGGATCTTCAGAGGTCATCAAGTTCAACCCCCTGTTTGAGGCAGGATCATCCCTACCCAAACATCCCATACAAACCATAATCTACCCTCTACATAAGACTACCATCAATCCTGACATAACACAAACCAAACATCCTTACCTACCAAGTGTAAAGTAGGGGAACCACAGAAGCTAATGTCCTGTTTTTATTAAATGTTAATATATGCTTAAGAGATTCTGAGTAAAGGGCCATACACTCCACTACAGAGGAAGGCAAAAACCCCACAGTCCATACCAAACTGACCATGGAGTAAATTCTTTCCTTCCTTCAAAAATGATGATTGGTCTGACTTTGAGTGGAGCAGCAAGGCCTGCTATCCAGGAATATCTGACTTTGGTCTCAGCAGCAGCATTGGCACATCCCAGTCAAAGTCCCCAGCATTGGCTGTAGCCAACACCCAATGCCTCTGGGAAGGCTTAATTACACTCTGACTCATGTAGCAGAAAGAGGAGGGTGAGGGCAACCAGCAAATCCCAGAAAAATGGGAAATACTGGTGGTAGAATATATGCATAACTAAACCTAGATCATCCCTGACAAGGACTTGTGTTCTGGTACTTATTATCAGGGTGGGATGTGAGCACAGGAAGATGTTGCATGAAGAACATGATTTGTAGACTTAATGGCAATGAAATGTTTGGAGCTAGACCAATTTGATATCTCCCAGCCTGTTAAGATGGTGAGGTGGGGAGAACTGTTATGCCAACCAAGGTAGTGGCCCCATGACTAGCTCTGGAGGGCTAAGCTGATACTGGTGGGTGGGGACTTCCCTCATGCAAGACCTAGTCCATAAATATGAGGTGAGTGGGTGTCAGGGAAGTTTTTACCCCCTGAAGTAAGCAGCAAGGACCACACAGTGTGGGCAGCTCTATGCACCGGGCCATTGCAGAGGGATCTGCCCACTACTTCCTGGCATAGCTGAGGTCCCCTGTATGAGTAATGTTGGCTAGGATTATCTTCTGGTGCACCCAGGACACCAGAGGTCTCCAGCACCAGCAGCTATGGGTTTTTCAGCAGGGGCTCAACATGCAGGTTGGTGCCTTGGGCTACCATGTCTGGGGATCTGGAGGCAGAGAGCAGTAGAAATATGGTAGCTCCTCCAGCTCCTACTTGGGAAGACCTTTCAGGAAGAAGAGCTGCTAGTCATATTGGAACACTTGAAGTTGGTGGAGGAAGGCATGGATGATCAGGCACCATGCCAATCTGGCTACTGGCACTCTACAGGAGCATCTGGAGGGCCTACAGTTAGACAGTGTGGTTCCAGCTGTGAGGGGAGACCAGGCCCTGCCTGCCCTCCCACAGGGAAAATAACGATCCCTGCAGAGACCCTGTACCATCCCAGCCAGAAGAACTTCAATGCCCATCTTTGCAGGTGAGTTAAAAGCTCCAGGGTTAGTGCAGGGTGCTGAAATGATGCCAGAGCATGGACAGGACTAGTTGGTTGATTACCAGCACCTTCCCAAGAAGGGAGAGACACTACAGCAGGTCTACCCATGCCTGCAACCACTTAGACACTCTGGCATATAACTGGTGCTAGTACTCCAGTGGGGAGGATTAATTGGGGAACAAGAAGGCCTCAGATAACGTAGTAGCAGTGAGCCCACTTGCCACCCAACATCCAACATAAGAGCTCTTGACCCAGATGACCAGGGAAGAGAAGGCTGTTGAGTATATGGATCAGCAGGCTTCCACCAGCACAGGTCCTAGACAGCAAGAAACATTTAATTGGCATACACTCACAGGACCACCCTTGTGGTGGGATTATCAATCACCAGCCCCCACAGCTGCTTGCACAGGAGACAGTGGCATGGCTTGATGATTATGGTGTAGAACTGGCATGACAATAAGCAACCTTGATGCACTCCCCACCTGAATGCGTTGAATGCCATCAGTGCCCACTTGCCCTTGACCACACACTCTGCAGTTGTATATAACACTTGGAGAAACTGCACAAGGCATGGACTAAAACCGAACAGCCACAGCATGCCATTGAGGTATCCCTGATCCACCCTGTCAAACACTTTCTCCTGCTTGAGGGACAGAAGGCCTAATAACAGGCTCTCCATACAAACACTGGTCAGATATGATGAGAAGAAAGCCTTAGCTCTTTCTCACAGATCACTGGGATCCATGAGTGGGGTGCTGTCCTCTACCAGGAGGCAAGTGATGTACTTCTTGGCACATCTCCTCTTTTCCATAACGTATAAGTGGGATCTGTGGTCTCTCTCTCCTGGTGGAGCTGGATATGTGAGTGGATAAACATATCTTTGATGCAGGGCTTGATGGAGGGCTCCTGCCTCTGCTGACACTCTATACAGAGGGATGGGCTGTCTGGGTCAGTGGCCAGGCACCTCTCCAGCTCCAGTACTGCCCTCTTGAGTTGCTATCTAGCCACCTCCCCATGTTGGATGTGCCCCAGGGTGTAGCAGTGACAGTAGTGCCTGACACACACCTCCCCTGCATTCCACCATATCTGAGTTGAAGGAAAGGGCTGCTGGTGCCATCCATATTTCCTGGGAAGCATCTCTGAAGCCCACTTCTCCAGCAGGTTGTTACTGATGTGCCAGTAGGCTGGTACTAGATACTCAGGCTGCAGTGTGACCAGAGTGTACATGAGATGGTGGTCACTGACACAGGCTGGCCTAATGCCAGAAGCATGAATTTTGGTGGTGTTTAACATGGGGATGTAGAATTGGCCCAACTGGGAGTGGCATACCCACTGCTCCTCCACACTGACAAAGTGAAGGAGGTGGTATCATCAGAGTAGTGGGCACACCAGATACCTACCTGGGGGTGGTCAGTAATAACCTCCCTGAAGATGTTGGGACTGGCCTGCTCCCAACTCCCTGCAATGTGGTCCTGTACTTCAAGGGTGACATTAAAGTCCCTGCTGAGGATCAGGCAATCATGAGAGTTCAAGGTTGCAATGCCCATTAGGAATGGGCCAACTCTGGGTCATATATAAGGGTATAGACACTCACCAGATTGACATGCTGGGGCACAGCATGTTCCATGTGCATGGCCCCTAATGGTGGTGGTGGCAGGGTTCTGTGTGCTGGGATTCCCTCAGTACATCGGGGACCTGGACAGGACCCATATACCTGTCACCTGCCCACCTCACAGTATCCACCCATACTACAGCTGCAGGGGTTTTCATTCCATTGTGCTCCAGGCTGTCATCGACCACTGTGGTGCCTTCACCATTGTGACTGCCAGCTGAGTGGTCAGTGCCCACAATGCCCATGTGTTCTGGAACTCCACTGTCCTAGCTCTGGCGCAGAGCAGCCATTTCTTGCAGGGGATATTGGACCTGCAGCTGGACACTGTGGTGGTCCTGCCCCTCTTCATCAGAGATGCCAAATACTTGCTCCTGGGCTGGACCAATGCACTGGTGGAGATGCACCTTTGGCTGCCTCAGGGGATGCTGGCACACCTTCATCGCCCACCTTGAGTTCACCAAACACATATTCCCCAGGTCATTGTCATGGTCTGCATGCTGCGTAACATCTGTGAGGCCCAGGGACAGTTGTTTTGTGAGGTCTGGGCAGAGGCGGTGTGGTGAGCAGAGGCCACCTGGAAGCAGGAGTACCACTTGTGGTAGCAGCAACAGTGGTGGGCCCCCCTGCCAAGGCTTCAGGAGAGCTACACGCCCACCTCCAGATGCCAGCACACTGGGTGTAAGAGGTGCTGGCTGACCACCTCCCCCTGCACTCCCCACAGTAGCTCATCTTGAGAACAACCCACAGACTCCTGACCCACCACCCACCCCCAGCACCATGCTCACTGCAGACAGTTCTTAGAAAAACACTATTGCCCTCACAACAAAGAGACCCCTGCCTCTCCACTCCCTTCCCAACACCAGAGCCTGCCCTCCCTGCACTTCCCAACACCAGAGCCCTTCCAGCACCCATAATTCACCAACAATAAAACACCCTCTCCCACATTCAATGTATTTCCAATGTGGTGTGTCTGTGTACCCTCCTGGGGTAGGCAGCTGTGAGGTGGAAGTGCCTACGGGCCAGAGCCTGGGAACAGTCAGCCAACACCCCAACCTGTGGCCCTGCTCCTATGGGTGCACATGCTGCAGCAAGTCCAGTGGGCAGTGGTCTTGGCCAGAGGAGATGGTGACTGCCAGTCCCTCAGCACTGGTGGTCCCCCTCCGGTACTCAGTGGCCAGGGCCAGGAGTGCCAGTGCATGGTCCTGGTCCCAATGCAGGCAACACCAGCTTTGTGCCCATGTGAAGCCAAGGAGAGCAGCAGGGCTGGAATCAGGCATAGGGCCTGGGGCAGGAGCTGGGGCAGGGGTTCCTGGTTGGTGGAGGCAGTACTGGACTTCCACCCAGGCCCAGGAGGAGGCCTGTTGTGGGGCAGCAGGTTGTTGCCAGGGTGCAGTTGGGGCTATGGTCATTGTAGGGCAGCAGGTGGCATGAAGGTGAATGCCAGGGACAGGATAGCATCCAGAAACCAGCAGTCATCCTCCACGGCCTGCACTGCCATGTCCATGACCATGCCTGGCTCATACAGGGCCTCCATACTCATACTCCAGGACCAGGAGCTGTTCCCTGAACTCTCAGCCCACTAGGTCCCGCACTTTCTTGTGCCAGTCCTGCATATTCTCGCAGTCAATATCCTCCACCAGCTGCCTGTCCTGCTGATCAATGTCCTTCACTTACCATGTCTGTGCATCCACCTGCCAGTCCTTCATGGCCACCAATAGCTGACCCAGGAGAAGAGTCCAATCCTGTGTCCTCCTCCTGCAGAGCTGGTGCATCCCTAGGGCCCAGGCTTTGGCGGTGGCAACCTGAGGCTGTATCCCAGCTTCCAACTGTATCCTCCCCACCATGTGCAGCTGCAAAGCCTGAAGAGCCCTGAGAAAGGAGCTGTTTGTGAGAGTTTGCAACATTTCTGAGATAAGATTTTCTGTACCGGGGCCATGCAGTCACTAGTCTCAGATCTGTGGTTGGACATGTATGGGTGCCCAGGTACCATGGCAAGTCAAGCAGGCAGGCCCTAGCCGAAGCAGCTGCTAGCCAACCCTGCTCTTCTCCAGTCACTACCCTGGGGCCATCATGTAACTGGGTACTAGCTATGGGCAGTCCCCACCCCATTCCTAGGCCCCCACCCCATTCCTAGGCTGGAACAGGCCAGGCTCTTGGCAGCACTTGCTGCCGTGACTCCAAACCTCACTCCCCACTCCACCTTTTTTCCTTCTGCAGCCTAGCCTGTGTCCAAGGCTTGTGGGACAGAGGGCTCCTGGACAACTAGGATCTGGAGCTGCCAGCGCCCTCCCCTTCCCTACATTACCTCTTGGGGAAGAGGTCCCAGGGCCAGCTCTGCCCTGCAGCTTCTGTGTGCCCTGAGCATGCCCCTGCTATGCCTGTCCCAGGAGCTGTGCATACTATTTGAACAGACCAAGGGGTACCTGACCCACTATGCCCTGTTGCTGCCGATTGCCATGGTGCCCTGGGCGCACCTGTGCACCTGGCATGAGACCCTGATGTTCAACAATGTGAGGGAAAATCCCAGACTGTCCCACAATCTCTACTGCCATGTGGAGGGCTATCTGTGGCTGTTCTGTACATCCCTACCCCCCATAGCTGAGGTAAGCATTGTCACCAGAATTGCAGCATTCCTCCTCAACATGTGAGAGGTCTGTACCCACCTAGCTGTGGGGGGGAGCACAGGGTGCTCAATAACATTTTGCACTGTCTCTCACATCACTGTCTGCTGTTGAGGGGAGGGAACCTGGGTGCCAGAGTTGGGGGGAAGCAGTTCTTCCCCCTAGGGCAGGACTGGTGTGCCCCGTGGTTCTGGTTAGTCCAGACTGGCAGTGATGATGTACAGCTCCTGGTGGTAGTCTCAGGTGGCAAGATACAGTATGTGGTCAATCAGCCAGGTGCCCACCATGGAGGAGCTGGTGCTGCTGGTGGTCAATGATGACATGGCCATCCATACCTCATGGCTGGAGCTGAGGGTGTGGAGCTATCAAGGTAGATGCTGTCCTGCACTCTCCAAGTTTCTGGTGAAGGCTGAGGTGAGGGAACTTGGCAGGAAGGGTTGCTGTTGCCCTGAGGGGCAGCACATCACCACAGATGCCAGGCTGGAGCAGGAGCTCGGGTAGACCACCCATGCTACTATACACAGCTTAACTGAAACCTGGGTCCCAGGGCAAAAGGATCTCAGGCAGCTGGCTCATAAAGGGCATGGTCTTGCAGGCACTTCCCCACCAATGATTGTGATCAGTGATGTTGGCCCACTGTGACTACAAGGCCTTGACCTTTATGCAGCACTGCCACACTAAGGTTATTCCTATGCTCCCGCATCCAGCCTGACAGATCCTATAGATATGGTTGTTGGAGTACCCACCCTGCTCAAATTGATGTTGCACCTCCAACTTGCCACAAGGTCATCAGTCTGCCTCTGCAACCAGTTGGGGCTCCAGGTGGTGGTGAATGGTGTCAGCAATGAGTCCACCAGGACTCCTACACTGGCTCTCCAGGCTTCTACATGGCTGTCCCTGTGCTGCCAGGCCTGGGCAGCTATCTGCAGTGCCCAGTTTAGGGGCATGGTGTGGAACTAGGAACTGTGTGGTGATGCAATGCCCTGCAGCACCTGCAGGCTCTGAGCAAGCTGCTGGGGGTTGGCTGCTGGCAGCTGGCACTGCCTCTGTTGGCCAGGAGGTGGCTGCAGCTGGGTCTGGGGGCTAGCAGGCCTGGCAGAAGCTTGTAGCAGTCTTCAAAGATGGGTGGTGCAGACCTGACAGCCACACAGTGCTGCAGAGCCAGGCAGTGTCATCAGGATACAGGCAAGCAGACAGGCTGGCACAGGTAGTCTATGGCTAAATGTAGCAGAGGCCAAGAGTTCCCTCCCCGCTCAGCACCCTGCTGTTGTGTCTGAGGGCTCAAAATGCCTGCAGGCTTTTAAAGGACCTGAGGCTGCTACATAAGTGGTCCAGCTCTGTGGCAGGAGAGGCTCCAAACCTGGTGGCCCTGGGGCTGTAGTGTGATTAGCCTCCTAGTGGCAGGGCTGACCAGGAGCAAATCTGCTTCCAGGTGGCATCTACATGAATGTACCATAGGTACTCACAAGTAAATTTGCTACTTGCATTGGCAGATACCAAATTTACTCATGAGTAGTGAATACTGTATGGTAAGCATGTGCACTTTTAGACATGCATGCTTACTGTTCAGTAAACTATGCGACTATACAGTAAAGCATCGCATGTAGATGCACCAATAGAGGAGACAAGATTCCAGTTCTTCAGGTTGTGGTGAGTCCCCTTTATGGGCAGCAGTGTCAGGATGGCCCTCCTGCATGACAAGGACATCCCAGAAAGCATGGTAGAACCATGTGGTCTGCTTATAGATGACAGGCAGTTTGTTGTTAGGCAGCAGGCAAAGGGCACCTGAGAACTCAGCCAGGGTGAGAGAAACTTCCAGCTGGTCCTGGTTCTCCACACTGACCTGCAGGAATCCTTCCCACAGGACTTGGTTGGTGTCAATATTGGTCAGATTCAGTAAAAAGAATTCTGCATGGAAAGTCCCCACCCTTTCTCTCAGCTTGAAAGTGGGTGCTGTCCTCCACCAGGAGGCAAGCCAGGTACTTCACACTTCTCCTGTTCTGCAGGGCATAGAAGAAATGGGAACCATGGTTCATCTTCCAGGGGAGTTGGATGCACAATTGGACAAATGTGTAGTGGGCATGGTGGTACTCCAGAGTTCAGAGTTCAGAGCTCTTCCTGTTTATATCAATACTTTCCACAGAGGGACAGCTGTCTGATTTGGCATCCAGGCACCTCTTCAGCTCCTGCACTTACCTCTCAAGCTTCTCTGTACGCATGTCCTGCGTACAGTATCAAGTGTGTCCCTGGGTATAGCAGTGACAGTATTGCCTGATGCATACCTTCACTATGTCCCACCATCTCTGGGCTGAGGGAAAGACCTACTGCTGCCCATGGCAGGCCTGCCAGAATTCCTGGAAGGTGGCCACAAATCCTCCAGCAGACTTTTGAAGCCAGTAGGCTGGTCCTGGATACTCAGCCTGCAGCATGACCTGAACGTATATTAGATGGTTGTTTCTGAAGGGGGCTGGTCTAATGCCAGGGGCATGTATTTGGGTAGTGTTTAGCACAGACATATAGATTCAGTCAAGTCAGGAGTGGTATGCCTGCTGCTCCTTCATTTTGACAAACATGAAGGTGGTAGTGTCATCATGGTGGTGGACTTGCTAGATGTTCACCAGGGAGTGGTTAGTGATGATCTCTCTGAGGACATCCATGGCAGCCTGGCTCTTCTCTCTGCCTGGGCAGTCCTTCACCTTAAGGGTGACATTAAAGTCCCTGCTGAGGACCAGGCATTCATGAGGGTTGAGGGTACTGAGGTTAGTGACCACCTACTGGTAGAACTGTGCATCTCTGAGTCATGCACAGGGGCACAGATGTTCAGCAGGTTCAGACACAAGCCCCTGTGCCTGGACCAAGAGATGGAGCAGGTGGCCAGGAACCACCTCAGTGTCCTGGAGGATCTCTTGTTGCAGGCTTGGGGAGAACAGGGTAACTGCCCCACGTGATGTCTCCATGAGGTGGCTGAAGTGTACCCTGTCTTCCCACTCCAGCTGCTAGCTGACTTCAGCAGCTGGACTTGTGTGGGTCTTTTTCAGGAAAAGCATAGAGTACCCCTCCTCCTGAAGGAATGAGAGTATCTGGCACAGGTGGAGACCAGTTGTGTAGCTACAGACATTACGGGTTGCAATATTAAGTGATCTCATTGCTGGGAGGTATCATTTGGCTCAGCAGGGGCTTTGTGAATGGCAGTGCTAGGCCAGGGGTCTGGCAGCAAATCTGCTGCCCTCCCATGTACATAGAGGGTGTTGTAAAAGCTACAAAATGGTGTGTAGGTCCCGGCATATTGTCTCCTTGTCTCCCATCAGCACCCTCATGGCACTGAGAATGCAGTGGAAGTCCTTGAAAAGCCCAGGGCAAGCTTTACCTTGTTCACAGAGCACTATGAGCTCTCCCTCTCCTTAAAACGGAGCACCTCCTTCCTGGGGACCATCAGAGTTGAGAGATCTGTGAGCTCGAAAGACTCCATGGACTCATGGTTGTCTTCTTCATGGCTCTGTGGTTCAATGGGCTCCCCTGACTTCTTGGGAAGGGGGGTGACTATTCTACTCTCCTCCACCCCGGTGGGGTGGACACCTAGTGGAGTGCCATCTGAGTGATATGGGCTGCTGTTTCCCCTTACACTGGCAGAGGGAGTGGTGCAGTATCTTTAGGTGGGGGTGGGAGTCAGCTCAGGGGGTGGCAGGACAGAACACAGGAGGCCTGTGCAGGCTTCCTCTCAGTGCTGTTCTGTTTGTTGGGGGACCCTGCTTTGACCCCCTCTGCATTGAGAGCACAGAGTAGGGCTGGGATGTTTTCTGGGGTGTTTTTTGGAGGTGTTGGAGGAGACCCATCAGGCACCAGAGTTTTATTAGTGCCCTCCCCAGAGCCTTGGGGAAGCAGGGCTCACTAGGGTGAGCTCCAAAGTTTCTACCTCCCCAGATGTTCAGAAGGAGATGGATCTGCCGTCCAACCCACCCCAGGGATGTCTGAGGTCTCTGTCTTGGTATTCACAGTGTTTGGGTCACATCGTGGTCTGCAGAATGCAGGCTCTCTTCCATGGTCTCCTCTACAGGATGGCTCATCTGTCCCAGATCCTCCTCTTATTTTCTCTACGGTATTAGGTACAGTTCAGCTAGGGATTTCTTTTAGTTCTTCCCCCTTTCTTGGTGGGCTTGAGGTAGACTTCCTCCATATCAGAATCCACACTGTGCCTGGACCTTCCACTTTGTTTTTATGGCTCTGCACTGCCGAAAGGAGACCAACATCCATTCAGCTAGGAGGTGGTCCTTGAGTAGATCAGCTCCAGGGGAAGGGGTGGCATGGGACAGAGAGGAAATGAAGAGGGGGTGGGTGTTTGTAGTAGGGGCAGGGACAGGGCTGGGGATGCCCCTTTCCCTCCCCTCTTCTACCTGTTTCCCCTGCACCAAGCAGGGTCCCCTGATCTTGGGGCAGCGGGGGGAGGGGCAGGGAGTGCTGGGTTGCCAGAGGTTCTGGTGGTGTGGGAATCCATCTCTCTCATGTCATGCCCCCCATTGCTTGCCTGTGGAGCACTCCTGGTGTAGGTGCCCCAGTGCACAGCACCAGAAACACCTCAGGTCCCCCATTGTATAGTAAACTTGGATGAGAGTCCCCTGGAAGGGGACTTTGAAGGCCCCTCTACCTCCATCCTCAGCCCTTCCAGCTTAGCCCTCTCTGCTTGGCAGGGGGTTGAGGAAGTCAGAAGGGCTCAGGCAGGTGCTTCTTCTGGCTGTACTCAGCTGCAGAAGGCAATTTTGGCAGCGGGGTCAGAGCTCCAGTGAGTGAGAGACTGTTCACCAAGGTTGAAACCCAAAATCTAGCAGGCCAAGTTGAGCTCAAGGAAGAACAAAACTAGGAAGGGCATCCCAGATCTCATCAGCCTCTTAGGGCAGACTGCCCTCTTTATTTTTGCCGTCAAGGTATGGCAGATGAAGCAGTAGGGTGAGACCCTGAAAGGGCAGAGGAGGCAAGCAGAGCAGAATGAAGGCAGCTACTGGGGTTGTCATGGTCATCCAAGGGGCTCATCTTGCTACACTATCATACAGTTGGCATAATAAATGATGAATTTTAGCACCCATGTACACTTGATGGGAATTCATGTTTGAATACCAGTCCCCCATAGGTGCAGGTAGAGGTCTAAGAGAATTCTCTAAGACAATTCAGCAAAATAGCTTCAGAAGCACCTAGAAAAATCTGTGTTATAGAGATTCATAGATGATAGGGTCAGAAAGGACCTCAGCAGATCATTGTGTCTGACCCCCTGCCTAGGCAAGAAAGAGTGCTATGGTCAGATGACCCCAGCCATATGCCTATCCAGCCTATTTTTACCGTCGAGGTATGGCAGGTGAGGTAGTAGGGTGAGACCCTGAAAGGCCAGAGGAGCCTCTGGACCTCTAATCCAGAGAAAAGCCCATTATAAAATAAGCAGCTGAATGGCAGAGTGTACTTATTAATGCTTCCAGGTTGAAATAGAAGCAGGGGTATATGCTTATGTCCACAGTCAGATCTGACTTGCCAATTTAAACATGCACAAGAGCAATTTGGAATATGGAGGGCACGTCCATACATGAAATAAATTAATAGATTTCATAGATTTCATACACATTAGGACTGGAAGGGACCTCAGAAGATCACTGGGTCCAGTCCCCTGCTCCAGGACAGGAAGTCAGCTAGAATCAAGGTATTCCAACAAGATTCTTAAAACATTTCTTAAAAGAGTTCAGAGTAGGTGCTTGCACCACCTCTTGAGAGAGTTATTCCAGGCCTTGGGGGCTCAGACAGTAAAGAAGTTTTTCCTTATATCCAGCCTAAAACGGTCTTGGAGGAATTTGTAACTTTTGGGACTTTGTCATCCCTTGGAGTGCTCTGGTGAACAGATGTTCCCCCAGATCCTGATGCACATACCTTATGTACTTTTAGGTTGCCACCAGGTCCCCACTGAGCCTGCACTTCTCCAGGCTGAAGAGTCCCACGGCTCTCAGCTTATCATCATATGGCCTATTCTCTTGCCCTCTGATCATGCATGGGACTCGCCTCTGGACTTTCCCAAGCTTCTCCACATTCAAAGTAGGCTTATTGTACAGTAAAAATGCTGTGCAGTAAGCCTATGGGGAAGCACTGGAGAAGGCTGCTGCCACCCTGTTCTGCCTCACTGTAGCAGCTAGGGGGAACTCCAATATCCCCCTGGCTGCTAGCCCAGAGACTGGCAGGGAACACAAGGCCAAGAGACAACCGTCTCATGGTAAGGGTTGGGAAATTGCTCCCTGCTCCTGGGAGCTGCCTGATGCTGGGGTGGGCTCTGATGGTGGAGCCCAGGCTGGGACAATGTTCCCCCTGCCCTGAAAGTGGGCAATTCCTAGCCCCAGCTCCATGATCAGGGGTAGGTGGCTGGAAAGAGCTGTGTGGGAGGGGCAAATCCCAGCCTCCTGCCCCAACCCATTGGTGGGGCACCTAGCAGTGAGGCCCTGGCTGGGCAGAGATTCCCTGCTCAGCTGGGCATGGTTGGGAGCTGTCCCACTGGTGGGACAGCTAGCAGTGAGCCTCTGGTTGGAGGGGCAGGATTCCCAGTTGGGCTTGCTGCTAGCTGCCCCACCAGGGGATGGGGGCAGGGGGCTGAGACCTGAGACCTACCTCTCCCACACAGCTCTTTACAAGCTCCATGCCTTGATCACCTGATCAGGGGCTGGGGCTGAGAAGGAGCTGTGGGGCTGGGACAGTTCACTGCCAGATGTGGGCTACCCATGCAGACTTCCCCACACAGCTCAGGGCTGGCCAGAAACTGTCCCAGTCTGGGGAAGGTCCCCACCAGCTCCAGGCTGGGCAGGGAACTCTCCCTCTGTGTGTGGGGGGAGGGGGTGGGGAAGGGAGGAAGGGGGAGGGAGAAATCTTCCACCCCAACTCAGATTGTGGAGCTGGGGCTGGGAGCTCCCTGCTGCCAGCAGGAAGCAGCAGGAAGCTCCCAGGGACAGGGAGCAATCTCTCACACCCTGCTGCCTGAATGACTGGGAGCAAAGTTGCTCCCAGTCAGCTGTCAACATATGCCTTACTATACAATAACTACTCTGCAGTTAATTTACTACCTACCTTTATAGGTGGCAAATTAACTGTGGGGTAGACCAATTTACTGCACAGTAAGCATCATCACCTACACATGCAGATGCTTACTGCATAGTAAATTGGTCTACTGCACAGTAAAGCGTCTTGTGTAGATGCACCCAGAATGGAGAATTGATAATCTAGTCATCAGGGTAGCAATGCATCCCTGGTAAATGGGAACAGTAGGATGAAGTCAAGATAGTAAAACTCTGTATGTAAAGAAGGGATCAGTCTAAAACAGGCATGTAGTGGTGATATTTCTGAACAGCCAGGATTCTCCAAAAAGGTGGTGTTTTAAGCAGCAGTTGATTCAGGCTGAAAAAATGTTCACTGGACATGGACATGTATACATGAGACACAATTGTACAGTCTTTACTGTGCATTTATTTAGTACTTGTATTAGCAAATATTAAATGAATACACAGTAACTGAAGTTACTGTGCATAGCCTAATAATACTGCATAGTAATGTATTAATCTCTGTCCATGCTGTGACATGCTACTGCACACTCAACGTCTCACATAGATGTGCCCACTGTTATTCTGGTTTGGTCTCTTGTGGAATTCTGATTAAGCATCTCATAGGAAATTGTATTGGTGAGGAAAGTTAGTATAACAGTTTTAAGCTAAAAATATGACAGGAAATATGGGTTAAATATCAGACAGATCTTATAGGCTAAATTCTCTGCAAATATACAGGAGCAAAGTTACATTTCCCTTTCAGCAGTGAAAAATTGTCCCATCCAGAATGACATCTTCCTGGGGAGAAGGCAGGCCTTTCTACCCTGGGCTATCTAAGGAAACATCAGTTTCAATCTGTCATGAAGTCTCTGTGAACTGGAAAGGGAGCTGCTGACTTGGCTAAATTGTGTATACATTTCATTTTGGAGGTGTTCTGTGCCTACCTGAAGTCCTTGTCCTAGTATATCTTCCAGTCCTGAGGAGCCACCTATAGGGGCTGTTCCATTAAAGTCAGTGAATTCCCAGAGCAATTGTGACAACAGGTCAATTGCCAAGAAAAGCTGTAAAGACTTCATCCATTCAATGCTTGTGACCCACAAGTCTATGGCTGTTGCTCTGGGATGACCAAATTGCTCCCTAAATCTGCTTACTTTGATGACATGTATGTACTGGTTGTTCTTATTCATTCCCGCTCTGCTTGCTCCAAACCCAGAATTGCAACCCTAAAAATGTTCTAGGGAACCCTCCCACCATCACTGGTGTCAAGTTCTCTGCCTCTGGTATGCTTGAGAGCAACAATAATGGGAAGCCCTGGAGTGTTCTCACTACCTCATTTCTGAGTTCAGAGCTTGTGGAGTGGGAGTGGATAGGCAGGGGGCATTTTTTATAAGTAATCTTGAGAGTCAGTATAGAGATTTCTGTAATGTCCTTTTACAGGCAATTAACTGGCAACATGGCTTACTGGTCCACATCTAAAAATTAGGCTCTGTTTATGCAGCTGCAAATCATTACAGAAGTACCTGGGCACATTCGTGCCCCTTGAGAGTTTTTTGCCCCTGAAACTATTTTGTGTGTATCCCTGAGGAATAGAAAGGCCACTGATTTCTTGAAAGACCAAGGTTTTGAATTTACAGGAGATCTGAGGGACATGATTTAAATGCAGGGGCCAGTCTTGGGCATCCCACATGAAGAGGCTATCCATCCCTGACTTCTCTTTTATAAAACCAGTAGACAGAAACTAGGGACTGAGACAATAAAAAGGATTTTTTTTTCTGAGCATTGAAGGGTTAATCTGTTCTCATACATGGTTCAGTGAAATTGTCAAAAAAATCCCTTCTGACAAATTGCTTGAGAAGGAGAGAGCAAAAATATAAAGAGCTTAATGCATGATAATGATTTCTGAAAAGTTCCCCAGCACCAAAATGGCAAAAAAACATTAGCAAAGCAAATTGTATTTTGTGTGCATAATTCACACCAGAACATAGAATCCAGGCAGCCCTACTTTTTATTATTAATAGGATAGAATGCCAAGTCATCTAAAAAGCACTTCCAGCGCCACCAGTGATGCAGGATGGGAACTCTGCTTCTTTCCAGAGAGGGGAGGATGACAGGGAAAAGGAAGAAACCCAAACAGTACCAGTTCATATATCTGATCGAATTCCTTTGTTTTTTAACTCTATCTGCTTTCCCTGTCTTTCCCCAGGTGCCCTTTAAAACAACCAGATGTTCAATGTGAAAATTATCAGATTCTAAATGAAAGCATGTATATACATCTGCTCTCTTGAAAGGTATTTTAGCTCTCATCTTCCTGACAAAGTCACATACGACATCAAAGAGCAAATGGAGCTAAACACCAGGTAGACTAGTGCTATCTATAGACAACTGTAGATAACACTACAAATAATCAGTGCATAACACTTTCACCCCTACCCCTGTTGCCCCTAGGATTCCTTTTACCAGAGATCTCCAAGGATTGACACGGCCCCTCATCCGATTTAGTATCGAGTGAATGTTTAATAGTAACCCCTAGGCTTATTACAAGTATTCTTCTTTGCAATATGACCCAGCAAGTGGTTCCTTCAGGCATTACAGCAACAACTTTCGGTGGTACCAGCCTCAGATCCTCTGCTAGGTGTACCAGATGTTAGTTTCTGAATTCCTTGTTGTTCAAACAAGAAGTCCAAGGCTGCTCTTCTCTCTCCAGGGTGGCAACACAGAACACACATGTTCCTTTGTTTGTCTATCACTTTTGTAACTTCTCTCATCCCAAATTGTCTAATCCTTTGGCTCTGCGCCAAGCATTCTTTATATGGTACACCAATCCCCTGGCACTGTGCCAGTCACATTCCTTATAGGGAAAATGCTGTCCCTTGCTTGCCCAGTGCCCGATCACAGCACTCACATCTCCTAGTGCCACAGAAGGTGCTCAGCTTAATTTTGTTGCTTAGTTCTGGGAAGGCTAAAAGCCTTAGCATAAATCAGTTTGCCTGCCAGATGCCTCAGGTAAAATTTTAAGTACTTTAATGGGGTGTTGACTTGTCTTAGACAACTCAAAATGACAGAAGGTTGTTTCAGCTCATTCTGATTTGCTTTGGCAGCTGGAGAATTCAACAGGTCTAGAACAGGTCCAATAGGCCCATGGACCCCTCAATCCTTCCTATAGTATATGTTCATGTCATATTCTCCTTTCAAGTCAATTGCTAGTTTGCTGTAGTCAACAAGGTGTGTTTCATATAAACCAACAGGCAGTATCTGTGGAAGGCAGAGACATACCCTGCTAGTTTGACTTCTTTTGGATAGCTTGAACTTCTGACAACACACATTCAATAAGGCCCTTTCACTTACAATGATGGTATTTGACATCACATAAATGGCATGTGTGTTACATGTGTGGCTCCCACCAGAGTATAGTATCTTCCCTGTCATTAAGAATTATTTATTGAAAGCTGGTGGTGACTTCTTTGGAGAATTCCTATCCGATAGACTCACCAAGTGCACTGTTGGCAGGCAGACAGAAGTTACAGAAAACAAAGATATTCTGTTCTGAAACATCTTCATCTGACCCCTAATGCAATGAAGGTTCAGATTTAATCTGATTAGTCCTTTTTGAAGCTGTCTGCAGC
This sequence comes from Caiman crocodilus, assembly GCA_030014935.1. NCBI lineage: Eukaryota > Metazoa > Chordata > Crocodylia > Alligatoridae > Caiman > Caiman crocodilus. The sequence goes on from JAGPOW010000005.1 coordinate 459,787, forward strand.
TATGTACTTGTGTTTGGTCATAGTTATTAAACTGCTTTCTGTGGCCAGATAGAAATAACAATTTTTGCCCTGTCTGTGCCACTGATGTCATTTTCATGGATGACCCTTGGTTTACCTTTGATGGAGAGATTCAGCCTTGTGAGGAATTGTTTCCTCTTAAGTACTGGCAAATACTAAATTTTGCTTCATGAAAAGTCTACATCTCAGGGCTTCATAGTGAACCCTGTAAATGAGTCAGTCCCTCAATAGCGACTCAAAGCTGGTACCAGAACTACAGTTATCGAGCAGACAACGCAACTCAGTTATGTATTTCTTTATCTGGCAGCTGACTGCACAATTTGAAATGAAACAATATCACTACTTCAGATAGAGTTAACAATTGTTATTTAGTCATGGGAGGATTTCATCATGCGACTTGTCACTGTTTTGGGGACACAAGTGAGTGAACAATGTCAAATGACTGTGAATTAATGAAAGTGAGTGCAGCTACATGTGCCCCTCACTGCACAGTTAGTACTTTAGTACCCTAGAAAGTACTAAATGACTGAACAGTACTGACTAGTGGCACAGTCACTGGTGGCACAGTCCCAGTGGCGCACAGGTTGTTTCTGACCCTACACTGTCATATCAATAAGTTACTACAGCAGACCTTTGCCGTTCTCAGGGGATACATTTTTGAGATTCTTGTGAATGGGGAAATCCATGAATACTGTACCATACTGATAAGAGACTAGGATAAAAAGGCTGGAAATAGTAATTCCAATAAAATGCTAACTAGCATTTTATTCCCTGCTCTAATAAAACCTTTAGCTGATACTGCAACGTACTGAATGTAAAAGTATCACCAGAGCACACTAACAAAGTGTCATCATGCTGCGCAGGGAGGGAGTGTAGTTTGGCACAGTGCACCGCGAATATTCAAAACCGCAAATCGTAAATCTGTGAATAGCGAGGGTTTCCTGTAGACAGTAGCTCATTACTACTGTGCAGTAGCTGCAATATCATGGTTAGTGTCTACTGATGCTCTGTTACCAAAGTGATGAGCTATGTCACCGTAGGTCATTGTTATGGTGACACAGTGTCAGGGGTGATGTGTAGGGGGTGCATGTAGGTCCACATGCACTCCCTGAGCATAGCGGTGAACCTCCTACAAAAAGGCACCACCAACAGTGTAATTTATGGCCACCCAGCCACTGAGGGCATGCATCATTTATGCATAGCATCTCATGTGGTCAGTAGTATGGCACATTTCTGGTTAGCCTCAGTGACTCAATTGTTTTCCAGATAGAAGATGCCAGTCAGCCTAGGATAACAGACAGAAGCGACAATGTTGCCTGATCTGGTCACAAAAAGTCTGTAGCCATGACAAAACACAAGTATACAGCAGCAGAAAGCTTCAAAAATGGCTGATCAGGTGAAAATCTGAACCCACATTGCATGAGGGGTCAGATGAAGCTGTTTCAAAACCAAGTGTCTTCTGTAACTTCTGTCTGCCCACTTGCCAGCCTGTCACTGTTTTTAGCATGAGAGGGAGGAAAGAGGGTAGAAGGAGTTCAGTCTAGCGGGTCTTTGGGCCCACCTGGAGGGTGGGGCAGGTGTACTGGAGCCTCCCACCTGAGGCAGAGTTGCTGCAATTCACACACCCTACCCTTCAGTGCCAGCTAGATAATCCCTAGAATGAGCTTGCTCTGCTCCCTTTCCTCCATTCTGAGAATTCTGCAGCCTCACAGGGAGGAGGGGCCATTGCTAGGGGCATGCCACTTCTATGTTGAAGAAGCTGCAGTGCTGAATGCCACGGAGCAGGAACACTCCAATTCAGGATGAAGTCCTGGAAGCCTCTTACTACCTGGGAGTCTCCATCTCCAGACCTAGTCCCTGCCTATGGGTCAGGTTTCTCTCCACATTAGACCACAGCTGTGGCCTTTATTCAAATGCAGTCCTAGTTTCCATGCTTACAGTGATGATGTGTAGGGGGTACACATGGGTGCATGTGCACCCCCTGAGCTTGAAGATTCACCCCCTGCAAAAAGGGGCTGCCAATGCTGCTGGCAGTGCCTGCAGGTGGTTGCCGCTGACACCCCTGTTTCCCTTGCCACCGACACCATTGGCAGCACCGAGGGCAATCCCTTATCGCCGCTGGCCACTGCTGCCACTGTCAGTGGTGTCTGAGTGGTCACCACCCCCACTGCTGACAGTGCTGCAGCTGCCTGAGGGAGGTCACCGCTCACTACTACCATGCCCCCACTGCCAACAACACCACCACTGCCTGCAGGAGCTCACCACATCTCCCCAGCCTCTGGGGGCATGTGGCATTCATGAGTACTTATCTGCTATAAGCCATTCTTTTGTGGGACTGGGACTGGTGTTGTCTCCGTGGGTGTAGAAATAATTAAAGTCAGATGAAATTAAGTTTCTTTTATCTCCTGGACTGGACATTTCTTTATGTGTACACAAACCTATAAACCATGGGCTGTAGCTCCCTTCCCCTGCAGCATGCATGCAACCCAGGGATGATGACACACTCGAATTTTCAACCTGAAAAAGGGTAACTCTGTCACTGCAAAGTGCAGCAGGAGATCTCAGCTACTTCTGGAGGCTACTCAGAGTTCTGCCTTCCTATGCGTCAGGTCTTACTAGTCCACGGGGAGCCAGAATGCAGTCATTATTGTACAGGATCATTACATAAGAGCATACAATCATAGTACCACAACAGGCAGGTTTCTCTATGGTTGAGTTATTCTGATTTGCACATATGAATCTAAAATTTGGCAGGGCTAGGAGCTGATTTTAGGCCACTTTGGAATAGAAACAATGTTTTTCTCCTTCAGATTAAAATAAATATATATCTTATGCATTCATCAAGTTAGTTATAAGAGGCATTTCACAGCTACTATAATGGATTTAGAGTGAAGAACCAGAAGATAAAACAATTTACTAATTGAAAGTGGCACATAACATTTTGTCTTTTGCCCCCTGTACATTGTCTCTCTGTAGTAGATGATGTTTATGCAGAAGTAAAGAAGGGGCAGGAGAGATTGAGAAGAGTGGGTGTCAGCTCAAGAAACACACCCCTATCATTCTTGAGCAGTTTGTCACCTTTAATTAGTATAAGAGAGATACATCACAGACAGAATTGGGATCAAGGCTGAAAGGAAGTGACAGAGCTAGTGCAGAGGAACTTAATGTAACAGCCCAGGCATTTTCTAGCTCACTGAGTTTTATTTCAGTTGTCTTTGTACTTGGTAGACCTCAAGTCTGACTTATACAGAATATGTGTCTTTTTTCCTATCCAGAAAAAAACAGAAAGTGTTTATTCATTCCACTACATACTCTGATATTTTTTGTACTTAGGTTCTAGTGCATAGAGTTCCACAAAGGGCATTCATGTCATACAAAGCAATAAAAGTAAATGCAAAACAGGCACTGCAATTCAAAACAAACAAGCAAACAAATAAAAAAAACAGTTGTGAGTGGATGATTTATAGGGCATGTTGCATCAAACACCCATATTTCACACACAAGGTGAGACTTGATGGATCCCTGGTGCCATCCAATATGGCAGTTTCTAGAGACCCAGGAGACAACCTCTTTAAGTCAGTGATGCTATCTCTTATGTTTATGCAGTGCCTAAAACAATGGGCCAATCCATTGCTTCAGCCCTAAACACTACTGCAGTACAAATAATTATATATAATTAATTATAATGTGGCAGAAGACAGACAATATATTGAGACACATGAAGACACACAGATAATATTATTCACAGCAGTAGAAAAACAGTATATTGGGACACACTATTTATATTATATATATACACACACACACACACACACACACACACACAGGTAAATACTGGGGATTTGAGAAGGTAGCAGTTAGAGGGGAAAATCTTTTCTGAATATAGATTGCATTCAGCTCTCTAAGAGCTTGAAAAAGTTAGATACACAGAGCTCCTGGACACACAACCCAACTCAACATTTGTTCCATTTGCAATGGTTAGTATATCATACCTTCAAACTTTCACATCCCTCTGCTCAGCCAGTATTCCCTTAGACATGCTACACTAAAACAAACATCATAAGTTACTGTTTAAGGGATCCATTGCTTAATGTTCGTTAACAAACTACTGGAAACCTCAACGATTCACTGTTTGAAGGGAATCTGTGCAAGTTTTTACAGAAAAAAATTTAATTTCCTAAAATATCTGAGACCAGTATAAAAGAATACTTAAAAAGAAGCTATTGTGATGCCAGCAAGGGCATTTTCACATTTTTCACATGAGGAAGACGTAAGTTTTCTGAGCTACTAGTAAGACAGTCATGTTAATACAGAATAGTGTGAAATTTATTTTCAAGTGATAATCTTATCAGTCTCTTAGTGTGTGAGAAATATTTGGATAATCTAACCACTTCCCTAGGTGTGGCAAAGCAGATCCATGCTGCTGACAGTTTCCTAGCTGCAGACTGTTGTTGGGGAATCAGAACCCTACCATGGTACTACAGCAGCATCTCAGAGCCAAGATGTTCACTTGAGAACATGACTATACTAGCACAATGGCTTAAATTCATGTTTACACTAAGGATATTCACAGCAAATTTCCTGACCTTTGTGTATTCAAGTTCTCAGCAATCATATGGGTTCTGTTAGAGAATGGAATATTGAATTTTCTTGGGCTGCTTTTTAAACAGGAATAGAATGATAATAAGACGTAAAAAAACTCTGCAAAAACAGTATGAGATCTTACATTGGAATAATGAGATGTAAGGTGTAAGATTCAGATGGGCAAAAGAGATGCATGTACATGTCAAACAATCCTGGGGATCCAGAGAAGAAGAATTGGAAGATAACATGGAATTAATGAACAAAAGAAGAAAAGAAAGTGGGAAAAAGAATGTCTTTGCTGTATTGCCTGCCATTATAGGAGAAGATAATGGAGTTGTATTGGTACAACCAGGAGAAAGGTAAAGCAAAGTCCACTGATTGAAGTGCAGCCCCATGATGATAGCTGGGCTAGTGCTATTTTCCTATACAGAAGGTTGGTGAGGTGTAATGCCTAAGTGCAGTGTTCAGAGCTCCTCAAAGGGAAGGTTCAATCTATTTCCATCTATACGGTGCTTATCACCGTAGTATCTAAAAGTGCTCTAAACCCTTTTGCAAGAGAAAGGCAGAATATTTTCATTGTTATGATACTAATAGCTGCTCTTGCCAGTTCTTTTCTTTTCAGGTAAGTAAATGGAATTTGGCTTCACTATTTCTGGACTAATTTGGTGAGAGAAATTATCTTGTTAATATCTTCTTATTTTTCTAAGTCCCAGGTTCTCCTTTATTAAGTTATACAAGTTAAAATCTGTAAGTTTCTGACTTTGTTTTTAAAAGACAAGGACCTAAGAGCAACAATACAGCAAGAACTTCTGTTGGAAAATTATAAAATAGAATAAATTAACTTAAAATATAAATATTGACATTTTTCATTATAGCAATTGTTTTAATCTGCTCCTCCTCACAACATTCTTTGCTGGATTTTGGTGGGAACAATTTGGCTACTGCCTCTATAAAAAGGGTCTTACTAACCACTGGGGCTGATCAAGAGCAGACTTAACTGCTACAAGAAAGAGCAGATCCATACAGGCTTTGGGTCTGGAAAGAGTAATGATAGTGCATCCTACCTAAGTTGACATCTTTTAAACAGTAGAAAAAGGTGTTAAAATAGGTCACCCACTGTACAGTGTGCCTCCTGCATTGTCTGCAAACCATATCTCATTTATAGAAGAGTATGCAGGTCTAAACAGGCCAGGTCTTCAACTAACATTGCAGTGACTTGTGTTTACTTCTGGAGGTGTCTGGTATGTTGCCAAGAAGGAAGGCTATTCCCATGTGTGGAAAGTTAGCACAAACCTGGGTCCTAGAAGATATTGAAAGAGTTCACTTAGAAGCTGTTACTAGTTTGAATAACAAGGCAAATTGTTTATTTTTATTTTTCTTGCATATACCTGTCACAATCTTAACACTTTCTTTTCTTGCACAATCTAGCTATCCTTGAGTATGAAGGCCTAGGGCTGTCTGGAAATGGTGTTGGTGGGAGTAGTGCTGATAGTGGGAAGGAGCCACAGGGCAGCATCAGCATGGACCCTGGGCAGCCACAGTGAGAAGAGCCCTGGAGGGGGAGGTGATCACATCCATTGCTTGGCCCCACATTTTCTTGGTGACCAGCAGCAGCTTGTGCCAGGCCACTGCTGCCGCTTATTGTAGGCAAGGGGTGGGCAGGGCTTCATCTCTCTCGCTCTCTCCCCCATCCCCTGAACTGTTCTGCAACTACAGCACAACGTAATCCACAACATCCCTGCCCTAACCACAGTCTACACCAGCTCCTGTCCTGTGCTCAGGAAAGAGTGTCAGACAGGCTCCAGCAACAGCTGTGGACACTGCTGGCAGGTTCCCACTGGGGATTTTGGTGTCTGCCTGGGTTCACACATGATGCTTCTGCATCAGTGCTTCAGTGTGGTCCCAGCCAGGCACCCTGATTCCTAGTGGGAACCTGCCCGCAGGATCCACATCTGATACTGTTTCCCATCTGCTCAGCATGAACCAGCATCCAGAGCTACCGGATGCTTGTGGGCCAGATACAATCAGTTAACAGGCCCAATCAATCAGTCAGATACAATCAATCCAGCCCAGGGGCCATATTTTGTCCACCCCTTCCCTAACTAATCCCTCTAGGGGTCTTGCCACTAGTCACTTTCCTGAACAGTTTTTTCCAGGCTCTGTAACTAATCCTTCTGCTAATGCCACTGGGGTCACTTGCCCTTAGCCTGGTGAACTGAATTAAGGATGACATTCTCGTTGTGTTTACCTCAGCTCACAAAGTCTCTCTGACTGGCTAGTCCTTCCCAACCTCTCTTTTGCTAGTCCACAGATTAGAAGTGTTATATGGGACTGTAAGCCCGCTTATCAAATGCACAATGCCTCCCCACAAGACACTCACCATAGCCTTCAATTGTCCCTAAAGCCACACCCAAGGCTCATAATGAAAGAACCAACATAAACAAGCTAGTCTAAATCAAAGTACTTAAATCCCCTCTGGGTCTTTATACCACAGCGAACTCCTATCCCCAAACAGATAGCTTCTCCAGAAGTTCAGGGCACCTTCGTTTGAGCAATCTCCACTCATGAGAACAATTTTGTAAATGTTCAGGGCTGAACTGCCTTCTCTAGCTTAGAAGCAAGGTTTATACCACCCCTTCCTGTCACATCACATTTCAATTAGGCACAGCTGTTTCTCTTCAACTAGCCTGTAGGAAGTAGCTAGTATTTGCTTCGGATTTGGATTCAGCTGATTCAGGTGTAAGGAATAAGGAATCCTATGTCTAGAATGTCCTATAAACATCTTGTTTTACAGATATGATAAGAAGAGACAACAGTACTAAGTGAAGGAACTCGAAGAAAAACAAGAAGAGAGACAGTGAACTAGGTGAAAGAGGCTCATTATAATACTTAATTTTACACCCCTGGGAGGAGAGCTAACAACCAAATGAGCCACACTGCTAAAGTGTGAGTGTTTAAGCATGCGCATAAAGGAATAGCTATGTAAGAATGTTATGTAGGGTTTTAACCAATCATAGTAAGAAGCATATATAGAAAAGGGTATATAAGTAAATCAAATAGAATTGTCTGTGTGCTTGTTACGTGAACTATCCGCTCACACCATTTGCTGCTGGCAATAAACTTCTTTTGTACTTTCCACCCCTGGTATACGTATTGGCTGTTGCATACCAGGCACGATCCCAGACTTGAGCTGAGGCACAACACAGGGAACAGTGATTTGTTTCAGTGATTTGAATCACTGTCCCGATTTGATTTGGATAACTCTGATTTGGAGATTCTGCTCTTGCCAAATCTCCAATTCAGCCAGGCCAGGCCCATCCCCCCCTTTCCCAGCCTGATAATGGCAGTCCCACTCGCCCCAGCTCCCAACACTTGTTAAAAAAAAAAAAGCCACAATTCACCAGATGCTGCCGGGTGGGAGGTGATCCCCACTGTCCCATGCTGTTTGGGGGGGCTCTGCATGAGCCCCTCAACCCCACCCTCCTCCCCCAGCCCCCTCACACTTGCCACCCAGGCCAACTCCAGCCCCTTAAGAAAAAAAAAAAACCAACAAAACTCCTGCATTCATAGCTTCTGTCAGTGGGTGGTGATCCCCACTGTCCCACACCATATGGGGGACTCTGCATAAGCCCCCTGAAGCCCTGAGATTACTGCAGGAGTGGTGAGTCCTGCGGCTTTTCTTAACTTTTTTGGCCTTAAAGGGCAAGAGCTGGCCTGGGTGAAGCACCCTGGTGGGGCTGGGGGAGCGAGAGGGGGGTTGAGGGGCTTGTGAAGAGCCCCCCATGCAATGTAGGGAAGTGGGGATCGCCCCCCCCCGGCAGTACACAGTGAGCACTAGAGCTTTTCTTTAAAGTACCAGGAGCTGAGGCAGGTGGGACAGCCATGTGGGGGGTGCTAAGGGAGCAGGGAGGTCACAGGGGTTGGGGGAGTGGGGGGTCAGGGGGCTGGCAGGGTCCCCCCATGGTATCCTCCACCACCCCTAGTACTTACGAGCTCAGAGTGAGCTGTGGCTTCCTGCTGCAGCACTGGGGAAAAGAATCTTCTTTTCTGAAGATTCAGAGACCTTTGAATTAATTTGGACCCTTAAATTGGTCCCCTGATTCAATTCAGATTCAGAGATTCAGCCACTGAATTGGGCTGAACCTCCTCTAAATTGAATCACCACCTGAAGCTTCACACAGCCCTATCAGCCTGCTTTCCTCTGCTTAAGCCTATTGAGCTTTGTTGAAGTTCCTAGTTAACCAAGTTCCTGGAGCTCTATGCATTGGAACCTACTGCAAAACAGCTTGCTTCCAGACAGTTATTTACTAGGGCTGTGCGAGTCTTCAGATCCCGCTTCAGATCTGATGTTTTGGCATCTGAAGCGACACTTCTGGATCAAAGTGGGGTCCTAGCAATGGTACCCAGAGTGGTCAGGGCATCCAAAATGCTTTGAATCAGCTTCAGATGTTTCAGACCTGCTTCGGACATTTTGAGGCAATTAGAAGAGGCAGGGGAAGCGGGGAAGGAATAGAGAGTGGGAGGGGAGAGTTGTGGGGGAGGGAGACTGATGTCTCTAGACAATCAGTGAGAAGGATTTCTCCCTGGCTACCTTTCCAATGGCAGCGTCTGTGGGGTGGGACTAAAAATAGCATAAAAGCTGGTTCCTTTTTCTTGTTATGAAGGAGTGGGTGGTACTTACCTTAGCTTAGTTATTCTATTCAATTATTAGTAGTATTACAATTCAGTTTATTTCTTTGAATTTATATTTTTTCTTTTTTTGGAAACTTTGCAAAAAGAAAGTTGTGTTTTCGCAGCCAGTGTTATCATCACTGTGCAGGGAGGCACAGATTGCTTGCATGCACACATGTACACACATACACAGAGATGCAGAATATAGAAAAAAAAATCACAGCAGAAGAAGACACACAGATAATATTCACAGCAGAAGAAGACAGACAGTATATTGAGACACATGAGGACACACAGATAATATTATTCACAGCAGAAGACAAACAATATATTGAGACACACAAGGACATATAGATAATATTATTCACAGCAGAACAAGACACAGATATTCACATGAGAACAAGGCAGACAGATATACAAAACAATTCACACACAGAGAGACCTTTTGCAGCACAGGAAAGATCAATATGAAGTGTGCTGGAAAGGCAGGTGCCAGGTCTTCTGGCAGGGGAAGGAGAGGGGATAAGGGGAGAGCTAGAGCTGCAAGCACCACCCCCTCCATCCCAAACACAGACGCATTCTATTTTTGAACAGCCATGACATCAGTGCTGCCAGTGGAAGCCAGGCAATGGGAGCAGTGTCGACACCTGATGACCCTGTACCTGCACCACCTTCACTCAGTCCAGAAGTGGGCACCAGCAGTGGAATCAATGCCTCCTCCACCCCAATTTCAACTCTTATCATAAGCCTCCCACTGCCAGAGGAGGAGCTGGAGCCAGAACCAGAACCAGGGATGCTGAACGTGCTGGCTCAAGCAATTCTGGGGTCTGAGAGGGAATCAGAGTTTGTGCTCCACACCCCTCAAGTTTCCCCTAAACCCAAGTCTCCTCCAGAAATCAGCACTTTGGATGAAGCTGAGATTGTGGAGGCAAGTGGCTCAGCTGAGGCAGCTCCTCCTGCTGTTCAGCCTCAGCCTGATGAGAAGGGGGAAAAGTCAGGATCCTTGCCCTCAACCCAGAAGCAGGGGAGTAGTGTAGTGTGGGATCATTTTGAGGTGACAAATGATCCCAGGTTTCCCATCTGCCAGCACTGCCAAAGGCACATGAACCATGGCAAGGACATGAGACACTTCACTACAGTGATCCTGCTGCATCTGAGGAGGTACCACCCCCTTGCTCTTCTTCCTGCTGCTCAGTCTGGCACTAGTGTGAGTGTGCCAAAAGGGAAGTCTCCCACTCACTCCAAAGCCTCCTTACCCCTCAAAGCAGAGGCAGGCCACCCTGGACCAGTAGGGGAAAGGTGGACAGAAAGGTGGAAATGTTCCCAAGGTGTGTGAGATCACCCAGAACATTGAGGAGATTCTTGCTTTGGATAGCCAGCCCTTCTCCCTAGTTGAGCGGCCAGGGTTCAGGTGGCTTGTAGCACTTCTGGCCCCATTTTACAAAGTGTCTGCATGCACCACATTTACCAGGGCAGTGGTGCCCTCCCTGTATGAGGCATGCAGGGAGTACTTGAGGGAGGACCTGTGCAAGGCAGGGCCACAGGTAGCCTTGCACTTCACCTCCAATATCTGGAGCAGCCAGGGTGATGATCACACCTACCTCTCCCTCAAGGGGCACTGGTGCAATCAGTCAGGCCATCGGTGGGCTCTACTGCAAGCCATGGTTCCACACAGCAAGGGAGATCATGGGGGCCATGAACCACATGGTGCAGGGGTGGCTGGTTGGGCAGGCTGAGCTCACCCATGGTTAATGGTTACTGACAATGAGGCCAATATGGTGAAGGCTGTCCGTGATGCCATGGCATCTGCTATGTGGCACACAGGCTGCACCTAATAGTGAGAGATGCCTTGGAGGGGGACAGGGCTGCCAGTGACGGTGCTGCCACCAGTACTGCTACAAACCAGCTGATTTCAAAATGCAGGAAGGTGGTAGGCTACTTCCATCACAGCAACAAGGGGAACAAGATGCTGTGGGAGAAACGGGCAGAGCTGAGCATTCCGCAACACAGAATCATACAGGATGTGGAAACTTGGTGCCACTCCACATACCTGATGCTCAAGAGGCTGGTGGAGCAACAGAAGGCCCTCTATGAGATGGTCTTGCTTGGGGAGATTGGGATTAGCACTCCCCTGAACAGAGCTGAATGGTGTACCATCTCCCAAAACTTGGTGGTTCTTAAGACCTTCCTCGAGGTCACTGAGACCCTTAGCGCTGGTGATGCCCTCCTCAGCCAGGTGATTCCCATAGTGAGGGAACTGGAGAACCAAATGGAGAAATTCCAGGGGATTGATGTTCCTGGCAGGGGCAGACTGATGTCACCAGATGTGCAGGCACTGGTGAGGTGGCTGACGGAGGGCATTAGGAGATGGATGGATCCCTTGCAGTCCAGTACGGTCCACATAATGGTGGGCATGTGCAACCTGGGGGTGAAGGGGATCATGTGCACTGGCAGCCCAAAACCCTTGATCACTGGATGCAGAAGCTGGTGAACAAAGGGAGACCGAAGTGCAGAGGCAAGGGGATGTGGAAGAAGGGGATCTACTTTCCCGTGCCAGCATTCCCAGCACCAGCACCAGTGCCAGCACCAACACCAGCCCCAGTACCAGCCAGTCTCCTCCACTCCAACCACTGCCAATGGGGACCATGGGCATGGCTTCAATGCTGGGGTTCAAACGCACCAGACCCCAGTCTTGGGCAGGTAGCCCAAGCCTTGCCGAGGCTTCAGTGGCCACCTATCTTGCTGGGGATGTGGAGCCACTGGACTGTGACCCCTTCACCTACAGGGCAAACTGCAGGCAAATATGGCAGAATCTGCCCGTGATTGCCCGGCAACACCTGTCCGGTCCACTGACCAGTGTTCCAAGCAAAAGGTTGTTCAGCATTGCTGGGTATGTTATCACACCCCACCACACCTGCCTGGATCCTACGTTGGCGCAGCAGATTGTGTTCTTAAAAGTGAACCTCCTGCTGCTGGGGTTCCCCAAGCTCCACCTGCAGACAGATTGAGTACCCTCCTCACTCCGTCTGTACCAATTTCCTTTTTTCAGTTTTTGAAAAGCCAAGTAATGCCCCACTGTCAGCTGGAGGGGGCACTAACTGCATCACCAGCCAGCAGGGGAAAAACATGTCCCTGCTGAGCTCATTCCCCTGCCAGGATGAACTTGGAAATATTGGATCGGGGCTATGGGAAAGAAGGAGCCCCCTGGTCCTGGGCTTGACCACTAAAACTGCACCTTTCCAGGGTAGGGAGGCCTGGTGGGACTGCTGGCAGCATGGCAGCCCCATAAATACCAGGACCAAAGCTCCCCTGGTGAAAGGCAGGTAGGAGGTGCCTTAACCTCCATCTATCGCATGCACGCACAAAGTCCTTGCTGGGGAATGCCCAGACCTGTCACGTCTTTGATGGGCTTGATGCTTGCTGGTTGCTGGGGCACATTCCTCACCAAAAAAACACTCTGCCTCCAGTCTTTCAGACCTGATCCTAAGAGGGAACAAATTACAATGCAAACCACTTTTCAGAGCTGGGCCTATGAACAGCACTTCATCAGCCTCCTAGACAAACTCACTGACTCAATACAGACAGTGGAATTCTGGCACACTGTGACCTGCCAGACATCTGACACCCCAGGTACCTCTGCACTTTTACCTGAGCTGCTACATCCTCTTTCCCCCGCCCCACTCCCCCAGCCTGTCCCTCATCCCCTAATGCCTCCATTTCCATTTTCACTGACTGGCTTTCTTGCCTGCAGTTTGGGCCAGGTCAGCCTCTGGCTTCTTTACTATTCCTTCCATCCAGGACCAACTGCAGGTGCTTCCTCAGCCTGAAAAAGGGGTTTTCAAAAAAGCTTCCAAAGATACATTTTTTTTAAGTACTCCTTTTTTTTTCATAATACACATATAGACATAAAAACACAAGAAGCCATCACACGCCATGAAGAACATCGTATGTCCAACACAGCACAACATCTTTACTTCTTGCTGTCAATTCCTTTATAAAAAAAGGCTCATTGACAGTTCTGTTTGGGTACTTTTGATGCTGATGCTGATGCTACCGGTGTTAAGCCAGTCAAGTTATATTACCTGTTGTCATGAAAAGTGGAGGAATGGGTCTGAGGCTATAGGGAAGAGGAGGCCTCAGTGGGGCATACTGCCATGGGCCCCAGTGCCAGGAAGGGCACACCTTAACACACACACAATGTCACCCCCCCAACATGACAAGGTTTGCCTATCAGCAGCTTGGGGTGCAGGGCCCCGGATGACAGACACCCCAGTGAGACACACACAGCTGGCAGGCTTTGTGACCTGGCAGGGCCCAGCACTCAGGCCTGCACTAGATTTAACCCCCCTGTGTCCCAAGACAGATGCAGGTGCCCAAGCACCCATCCACATGAGGAGTTTTGCCTGTCAGCAGCTTGGGGTGCAGTTCCTCCCAAACCCCTGCACCAATCTTCTTTACACTTATCAGTCTTTGTGGCCGCAACAGGGGCTAGCATCCCTGCAGTTCTCAGCCCACCGCACTTTAACACATAGATACGACAGGAGTTTTGGTTTCAAGCATTTGGGGTGTAGTTCCCTTCAAACCCCTGCACCAATCTTCTTGAAACTTGACAGGCTTTGTGGCCTCACCAGGGGCTAGCATCTCTGCAAGCTGCAACCAAATCAGAGCTCCGAGGCAGCTCTAAAGTTTCCATGCTGCTTCAGCCAGATCAAAGCAGCAAACTGATCCAGAGCTCCAGATTGGATCACAGCCATCCAAAGCGGCTAGATCCGAAGCCGGATCAGATCACTGCTGATTCACACAGACCTATTATTTACTACTTTATTAGTTCCTGGCCTTGTCTTCTGTGAGTTACTTACTTTCCTGCAGCTAGCATTAGCTGCATGGAATACTTTGCAGCACTTCAGAGCTGCCCTCTCCCTTTCCTTTAATACAAGTTTTCATAGTTTCATAGATTGTAGAGTCAGAAGGGACCACAATGAATCATTGTGTCCGACCCCCTGCCCCGACAGGAAAGAGGACTAAGGTCAGATGAGGTGACAATCTAGCCTCTTCTTGAAGACCTCCAAGCTAGGTAGTAGCACCACATCTCTTAGAAGCCCATTCCAGATCCTGGCCACCCTTACTGTGAAAGATTTCTTCCTAATATCTAACCTAAATCCACTCTCAACTAGTTTACACCCATTATTCCAAATCACTCCCTAGGGTACCTTAGTACACGGCGCATTCTCTATTCCCTGTTGACCCCCCTAATAAATTTATAGGCAGTTACAAGATCTCCCCTCAGCCATCTCTTGTAAAGGCTGAAGAGATTCAGCTCTCTCAACCTCCCCCTGTAGGGTCTATCATGAAGGCCACTAATCATGTGAGTGGCCCTCCTCTGGACCCTCTCCAGATTCCCTGCATCCCTCTTGAAGTGGAGGACCCAAAACTGGACACAGTACTCCAACTGCGGCCTGACCAGTGCTGCATAGAGGTGGAGCATCACCTCCTTTGATCTGTTAGTCATGCCCCTGCTAATGCACAACAAGGTGCAATTGGCCTTGTTGATGGTCTTGTTACACTACTGGCTCATGTTCATCTTGGAGTCAGTTATGACTCCAAGATCCCTCTCTGCTTTGAGGCTACTGAGAAGGACACTCCCCAACCTATAGATGTGAGGGGGATTCTTCCTTCTTTATTAAATCACATTCTATTTCTCTCTGCCCATTGATCCAACCTGTCCAGATCAGCCTGAATCTGCTCTCTGCCCCCCGCTGTACTAACTTTGCCCCATAACTTCATAACATCAGTGAACTTGGAGAGGGTGCTCTCCACACCCTCGTCCAAATCACTGATGAAGATATTAAATAATATCAGTCCAAAGACGCTGTGGGACCCCACTGCCCACCTTCCTCCAGGCCAAGAAGGAACCATCCACCCCCACTCTCTGGGTGCAGTCCATAAGTCAGTTGCCCACCTACCTGACTGTGTAGACATTCACTCCGCAGTCTGCTAGCTAACCAATGAGGATAGGGTGCGAAACTGTGTCAAAGGCCTTCCTAAAGTCCAGGAAGATGACATCAGCCTTGGCTCCCATCAGAGATAAACGGTTAAGAGATGCCTCGGCACAGCTGTGTTCAGGCACATTGTGAATCCCTGGTGCAGGGATTTCTCCTGTAAGGCGGGAAAAGTCCTTGGTGCAAGATCAGAGCCCGCCAAAAGCTTGCAGCTGCACCATTGAGTGCATGCTTTCAATTGGCTTGGTGTAAATTATGCACATGTGGAGGTCAGCAATTGGCTCGCTGGCTGTATAAAAGGCTTGGGTGATATCTGTCCAAATAGGAGGAGAGCTCGGATGCGCGAAGGGAGAGATCCCCACGTGCACTTTGGAGCCACAGAGGAGGCCTGATCAACCACCAATGACTCACCGTCGCAATTATCACAACATACCCCATACCCCGCGTGAGTATGAGCATCGGTGTGCCTGTCTACGGTTTTATTTGTGTTTGTCTACGGATTGTGCCTACACTGTATACCTCGTGTATACAGCTTGTAAGTAAAGATTTTTTGTTTCAACCACTGCTGCCTCTCATCCAACTAATTCCACTCTATCAGCGGCCCCATTCCACCGGCATTTCTCGGACCCCACAGTTCCCACGTCCAGGCAGTGTGTGACCTGGTCATAGAAGGCTACAAGGCTTGTCAGGCAGGATCTACCTGTGACAAACCTGTGCTGGTTTCCCCTCAGCATCATTTCCCTTGCTGGGCCTGCACAAATGTGTTCTTTGATTATTTTCTGTAGCATTTTCCCAGGAATGAAGTAAGACCAGTAAGACTGACTGGTCTAAAGTTACCTGGCTCATCCCTTCTCCCTTTCTTGAAATGGGCACCACATTGGCCCTACTCCAGTCCTCAGGGACCTGGCTGGAGCACCATGAGTGCTCGAACAGCTGTGCCAGCAGCTCAGCTATAACACTGACCAATTCTTTCAGCAGCTGTGGATGAAGGTCATCTGGGCCTCTTGACTTGTACCCATCCAGCTCTTCTAGGAGCTCCTTAACTATTTCAGAACTAACCATAGGTGAATTGGTGCCATGTGGACATCCATCAATGATTGAGGTGGGGGAATTGGTTTGGTCAGTACATAGAAATACTGAAGCAAAGAACTCATTGAAGAGCTTTGCTTTTTTCCCCCCGTGTCAACCACCAACTGTCCTGATTTGTCCTCCAGGGGCCCTGTGTTGCTCTAAGCTTTCCTTTTGCCCACTATATACCTGAAGAAGGACTTTTTATTGTCCTTGATTGTTGAAGCCAGCCTGAGCTCAAGCCCCGCCTTGACCAGCCTAACTGATATGTGCAATAGTGCGCCAGGGAGATATATTCCTCCTTGGTGGCTGCTCTCTGCTTCCATTGCTTATACATCTCTTTCTTTGCCCCTGAAATCTCCTGGAGTTCCCTGTTCAGCCAAGTTTTTTGCCCCCTTACCTCCTTCCTACATAATGGGATAGACTCCTTTTGAGCCCCAAGGACCACTCCTTTGAGATACCTTCAACCCTCCCGGACCCCCATATGCTCTATGTTCTTGAGTCACATCCCCTCACTAACTAGCCTTCTAAGCTTGCTAAAGTTGGCCCTTCTGAAGTCCAACACCTTAGCCC
>JAGPOW010000005.1:476799-487423 GCA_030014935.1 Caiman crocodilus
ACTAACTAGCCTTCTAAGCTTGCTAAAGTTGGCCCTTCTGAAGTCCAACACCTTAGCCCCACTAGTTACTTTACCCACCCTTCGCTGGATAGTGAACTCAACCAAGTGATGGTCACCATCTCCCAGGCTACCATGAACTCGCATGTTCCCCACGAGATCTTCCCCTGTTGCTAAGACCAGGTCAAGCAAGGTGCTACCCCTGGTGGGACTAGACATCACCTGGGTTAGGTGGAGGTCCTGCACACAGTATAAGAACCTCCATGAGTGGATTGTTTTGGCTGTCTGTTCCTCCCAGCAGGTATCTGGGTAGTTTAGATCTCCCATGACCACCACCTCCCTCACCTGTGTGGCATCTGCTAGCTGCCTGGAGAATACATCATCTAGCTCTCAATCCTGTTGAGGAGGCTTGTAGTAGACCCCCACAAACAAGTCCTTTTCCCCTGGCCCCCCCTGGATTCTGACCCACAATGCCTCGTTGTTCCCCTCCTCTACCTCTGCCGTGATGGTGGAAGACATGTACTGCTTCTTAACATAGAGTGTTACCCCTGACTAGGTCATACTGGGTGTTAGCAAGCAAGAGTGCAAGCTCCTCCTGCTTGTTCCCCATACTCTGGGAACTTACTCTGGGAAAGATATTTTAGTCCCCCAAAGGGAGCTTTTGGTGCCCCTGTTCCTTGATGGCATGTGTTCCCTTTATTACTTACCTGGTCTGGTCTGGTGCCTATTTTATTGCTTACTGACCTCTTAATTCTTACCTGGTGCAATCTGGCATCTTGTTTGTTGTTTACCAACCCTGGGCTCTCTTCAACCACCAGTTTTCTGACCCCTGTTGAGCCTAGTTTAAAGCTCTTCGTAGGAGATCAGCCAACCTGTAGGCGAACAGATACCTCTGGGACAGAGATGAAGATTGTCATCTCCCAGGAAACCTCCTCCCTGAAAGTTCTGGTCATGGCTGTAGGATCTGAAGCTCTCCTGAAGACACCAACTCTGGAGTCACCGGTTGACTTGCTTGATGCGGACACCCTGAAGTTTTCAGCCCGCTGTGCCTTAGCACACACAGGGTCATTTGTGTCATGAATTTTGCCTGTCAGCAGCTTGAGGTGTAGTTCCTCCCAAACCCCTGCACCTATCACCTTGAAACTTGGCAGGCTTTGTGTCCTCAGCAGGATCTACAACCCTGCAGCTTTCACCCCCTTGTGGCTTAACACACACAAGTGACATGAGTTTTGCTTTCAAGAATTTGGGGTGCAGTTCCCCCTGAATCCCTGCACCGCTATTCTTGAAGCTTGGTAAACTTCACTCCTGCATGTTCCATCCAAATCAGACAAAAAACAACAGTTATTGTTATTTCATTGATTCCCCATTATACCCTATAACTGGATCTCTCAGGCAGCTCCAAAGCTTTTCTGAAGTGGTTCAGAAGCTCTGAACCACATTGGAAAGTCTAAAGAAGCCAGCGCTTTGATCCAGACATGCTGCTTCAGAAGCTGAATCATCCAAAGCTTCTCCAGATCCAAAGCACGCTAATGTGCAGGCCCATGCTTTAACTCATGGCACCTTACATAAAGCTAGTAGAGTTAGAGCAATGGATGTTTACCTGTTGGTTGTGGGGAATCAAGTCTGCCTGCAGGCAAACAGCCAGCTGAGGAATTGGCCCTCTCCCCGGCCCTACCCTTCCCTCAGCTCTGTGGTTGTCAGCAGGAATGGAAGGGGTAGGGGGAAGCCAACAGCAGCAAACTGGCTGAGTCACCCAGCCTGAGCTGGGTGGGGGCAGCAGTGGGCATCCACTCACTCTGATCCACCCACCCCCACTCCTGCTCAGGGTGATGAAAGCTGCTGCTGGCTTTGCTCTCCCTTCCTACTGACAGCCCCACAGGTGGGACTGAGCTGCATCAGCCCAGCCCCAATTGCACAACAAATTAAACCTAAAGTACACAAATTCCCTGAGGTATTCTAAAGCAGAGCACCTTCATATGATACTTCATTTGGAAAGGGTTAATTTTTCACATGATTGGCTGGTTTAAAAGCCCTCTGCAGCTGTGTATGTGTGTCATGGCACAGCTGTAGAACACTAATTGTGTTACAAATGTAACTTTTGTCTACATCCTGATTTGTCTAAATACTGAAGTCTGAACATCTTGATGCAGCTAATGTACCAAAAGTACTAGGTACTACAGGTTTGTAGTGCCAAAGTACTGTTGTAGCACTCCATTTCATAGTCAAACACTGAAGTGGTAGAGGTGGGAAAAACTTAAACAACAAAGCCTCCTTACCCCTTTTCCTTCCTTCAGATTGGCTTCCTGGTAAATGCTTCAACAAAATTGTTGGTCTAATAAAAGATATCAGATATACCCAAGGAAACCTGTCAACAAAATTGTGGCAGACAATGTTCTTTGGATACATGTGATCTCTTTTACTAGATGAACTAAGTTGTTGTAAAAATTGTTCTTTGCAAGCTTTCAGATACAAACACCCTTCTTTAACAAGTTACCTCAAATGCGGTAAGTTGTTACCCCATATGGAAAAACGCATTCACGCCCGGGGTAACATGTTACCCTGGGCAGTTTTTCACCCACAAAGAGCAAACCATTCATGTAAGCTGGCTGTTCTTTGGAGATATTGTGCACTGCGGTGCCACTGACAATGTCCTAAAAAGATTTTTTTTTTTTTTTTTTTTTTAGAATTAATTAACTTTAAGATACTGCAAAAAATATGCATCTGGGATAGGAAATTATTACCCCATGGGAACATATGATGATTAAGCATGGTCCCCTTCCAGGTGTGGAGTTGGGGGGGTGGTACTGATGGCTGGCCAGGGAGTGGGGGAGGGGGTTGCCAGACACAAAGCTGGTGGTGCGAGCAGCTTTCACGCAGCCACCACTGCCATCTATACACTCTGTGTTGCTGTCAGGTACCCCTTTCCTGTGACCAAGTATCCCCACTTTTCTGCACCACCACTTCCCAAGTATGCCCACTTCTCTGTGCCATTGCCATGTACCCCCTGGGGCCTTCCCAAGTACCCTGAGGGGTACTTATACCCCTGGTTAACAACCCCTGATCTACTACAACCTGCCTTCATGTTATTATTCTCAGAAACTGGACTGGACCTGTTAAAAAAATCCATCAGTTCCCAAGACTCTGCCTACTTCCTAATACATGAGTGGTTGGCTCCTATCATGCAAACCTTGACTTCCCCTATACAAAAATAGGGAGAGGAACATCAAGTCTCTGAGCAGCAGAGATTTTTCTGATCCTAGACTGAACTCTGCTGACTGACTTGCTTTTTGACTTCCTGACTTAGATTGCTTGTAGATTTCACTCTCTTTTTGACCTCCTGGTTTCATGATCCATATAGCTTGTAGACTGTACTTGCCTCTGGATCTGACTCAGTTCATGCCTGGACTCTGCTTTTTGCCTCAAGCCAGTAACTTTGGTCCCTGATTGGCCCCCAGATCTGGCTGTTCACTTCCTGGCACTGAGAGAATCTACCATTCCCATTACTATATTCCATAGTCTGACCCATACTAAAGTAACCATTGCTTAGTGCTAGATATCTCACAGTCAGCTGTCTAGTATATGAATTTCATCTTTAAATAAACATGAAAAAACAACTATAGAAATAGGCAGAATTAATAAAATTTCTGGTAACACATCATCGCTTTCTTCAGATGTGTCTTAAAAGAAAGCAGTGGTTTATGTTGATCAAGAAATCACAGTTCATGCTGTGAGAGTGCCCACAATACTGAACCCCTCATTGGTGAAATTACTATATTTACTCAATTCCAAGATGAGAGTTATTCTCCATGTAACATGGTGGGGAACCCTACTTCTCAGAATCAAGTAAGAGGTAGCGGGGGCAGGCAGCTGCTGTGGCTGTGGCTCTGAGCCCAACCCCACACTGGCTTCCCCTTCTCTCTCCACATGATACTTCTGTCCCTGCCATCTTCACTATGGCACTCTCAGGCTCTGTCCCTGCTGCAATCTGTAGCATGCTGGTGGAGCTGTGATCAGTGACCCAGGATGCAGCAGGGATGATGCCAGAGCAAAGGTAAGGGAGGGGCAGTGCCAGGTGTGGGATACAGGCTTGGAAGGGATGGGGAAAGGAGGATGGGGACCTGAGGCTATATATGGCAATAGTAGTGTGCGAGGGCAGAGGGAAATGTGGGGAGAGGGCAGGGGCCTGAGGTTGGAGGGGGAAGGCACAAGGTAACTGTGAGTGGGCAGGTGGCAGGGCCACAGGGTGGCAGGGCAGGACCTCACACTGCTTTCACATTGCCTGCCCCCTATTACCTGTCCCCTATTCCCTGTCCTTGAATGCTTCTCCACCCCCTGCTTCCTTACTTCCTCCCCCATCACCTGTCCTACTTCCTACTTCTCCACAACTGCCTATACACATGTTTGGGGGTTTGGGGAGAAGGCATTGTAATTAGAGCCGCTCTAATTAAAAGGCTTGCAGCAACTTATGTATCCTGCATTTCAAAATGGCAGCAGGGGAACTTTAACTAAAGCGCCTTCCATGAGGTTTAGTTAGAGCCCCCACAGCCATTTTGAAATGTGGGATGCAGAATACATGAGACGCTGCATCATACTGGAGCATTCTGATTAGAACACTACAGTAGACTCAGTCATCAGACTTGGCTAATCATAATGTGTTGGGGCACATTTAAAAGTGTCCCAGACACTTTGATGTTGAAAATAGAGGCATCTATAAAATTGGCATCTATAAAATAGAGGCATTTATAAAATCTAGGACTAGGCAGCAGGTGAGGAGCATTTTTCAGGATCACAGAGTTTGATTTAGAAATTAAATTAACTCTATGAGCCTTTCTGGGTTTAGGCCAAAGACCCCAGTTCAACAGAAATTTATGCCTATGTTTATCCTTTCTACAGAATTAAAGTTA
The DNA here is from genome assembly GCA_030014935.1 of Caiman crocodilus. NCBI lineage: Eukaryota > Metazoa > Chordata > Crocodylia > Alligatoridae > Caiman > Caiman crocodilus. The sequence continues at coordinate 481,701 of JAGPOW010000005.1, forward strand.
AATGTGTTTCGAGCACTATACTGAACCATGACCAAAATGCAAATATTATCTCTTGGGCATGGCTTTTTCACAATAAAATAGATGTACAATTCATTTAGTGAAGAGGCAGAGAGGAAATGAATGGGCTGGGCAGTACAGAGACTCAAACTCTGTTAAAAACTGATTTCCATTAAATTTTCGCATGACCATTTCCTGGCATGACAAATATTTTTCACTAGTCAATATATGCATATCTGTATCACTGTACCACCTGCGAGCATTAAGCACTAGTCATCACAAGCAGTGGATCAAAAGTCCAGACCATAAATGTATTGTATTCAGAAATCAAATCCATTATGTGATGAAACTAGATTTGTATTAGGCAAAAGCAGAAGTATTTCATAATCAGTCAATCATCCAATCAGGGGGCAGGAAAAATAACACACTTTAGGGGAATATATCACAAACAAAATCAGTGAATTTCTTATTGCAAATGATTACCTGGACACACATTGGATACAGTCTGAGATAGTCTACAGGTTCCAGGATACTGAGACAAAATATTTGAGGGACTCTTCGTAATAACAAAGAAATTAATAAAAAAAAAATTCTCTTCCTAGTTGACTTGTGAAAAGAATGAGTGTTAAGAACCAGAACCAAGAGACAGTCCAAAGTTGTTAGCTTGACCAAATAAAGGTGTATTGACCAAACTAAGGTGTATTTACAAAAAGATGAAGTGAGAGTAATAGTGTAAAGAGGGGAAGAGAGCGAAAGAACATTGTGAGGAAGGAGACAGAAAAACAAAGCTGAAACAGTAGGAAGACTGACAGAATTTCTGCCCTCATTGTTCTACAGTTCAGAACAACATACTGTTGAACCATCTTTCCTTGACTTCTCTGTTCATACTGCTGGTGCTCCATGTGCAAGATTGTTCTGCTTGCCTGCTATATTGTTTTGCTTGGATGTGGCTGCGGCTTAGCTCCTGTGGCAGACCTATTTCCATTTAATAGCGGGGGGGTTTCAAAACTAGAGACATAATCATGACAAACATTTAGTAGGCCTTTCTGGAACACTGATTAATATTAGGGGTGCACTGATAAGATTTGCCTAGCCAATATCAATGGCCAATTACTAGCTAGCCATATCGGCTGATACCAATCCAATAGCCAATGTACAGGAATGCAGTCCGGCAGCTTGGAGACCAGCTTCCTGCGAGTAAGTCTGTAGGAAGGAAGTGGTGAGGGAAGGGAGGTAAGTGGCCTGGGGGGTGCAGATTGAGGCCCCCACAGTGAGGGAGTGAGTCGGGGACGGTCAGACACTGCCCAGTCAGAGTGGTGTATGTGACCCTGCAGGCAACTTGTCCAGGGGACCCAGGGGGTAGAAGGGAGGTGCAATTCCCCACTGCTGTGCACACCCCCAGGGGAGACAAGGGGGGCATGTGTCCCCCTGGATTTGTGTGCAGAATGGAAGCAAGCTGCCTATTGCAGGCTTAGGGCCAAGAGCTGCACTGTCCTTTTCCTGGCAAGGGCTAGGCTGGGACTGTGCCTGGGGTGGGTGGCAGTGGTCCTGGGAGGGGTAGGTACAGGGCAGGCTATAGACACCCCAAAATTCCCCCAGCCTTCCCAAGCCCAGTCCTGGCCCAGCCCCCCTTCCAGGAAGAGGCTGGTGTAGCCCCTGGCCCTGAGCCCACAGCAGCAGCCTGCCTCTGCCCCACACACAAATCTGGGGGGTTCAGCACATGTCTCCCATGCCTCCCTTTGAGGTGCATGCACAGTCAGGGAGCCACCTCCTGCTTATGTCCCCTCCAGATGAGTTGCCCACAGCTCTTTTTCCCGGGGTTGCATTCACTGCCTGGGCTGGGCAGTGCCTGCCCCTACCCCCACTCCACTCCCTCCCTCACCACAGGGACCTCCATCTGCCCCCCCACTCACTTCCCCTCCTCCATGTCCTTCCCCTCCCACAGACTTACTGGCAGGAGGCTGCTCTGCAAGCTGCTGGGCTGCATTCAATGCCGTGAGACTGCTGTGGTTGCATGCATTCATGCAACTTTTATTGGTGACATTATTGCCCACATGAGCCAAAAAAAGCTGATAACCAATGTTGACTTAGAAAATCATATTTAAAGGTTTGCTTTTGGGGAATTGGCTTATACATACACCCCTATATAAATTACAATGGTTCAGGGTGGACAGCAAGGGTTAGTTGATTTTTAAGAACCTGGATCTCGCATGCACAGAGTTTCTCAGCCTTCAGAAACTGTCTAACAAACAAGGACATACAGTCTGAGAAACTGGGGACATGTACCATACTGTTCCATAACATGAGATAAGGTGGCATCAGATAACAAGGCCACAAAGGAGAGGGGCCTGAGTCACAGTTTTGGGGGAACAGACCAAATTAGGAGATAGCCCAGAAGAACCAAATTAGTATGTGTGCATGTGATGAACTATGTGGTCAGTGTGACAAACACAGAGAGAGATCAACCAGCAACAGCCATGGATGAGGAGTCATCAGAAGGGAAGGAGAATATAAAAGCAGAGACTTTAGAGTAACAAAGAGTAACCTCCTTCTCCTCCTCGCCAGCCTCCCCCTCAAGAAGGTCCCTGAGAGGGGTTCCCATCTCTAACCCCAGGAGGGGTCCCCAAGGCCATCATGGACATAAGGCACACCACCACTCTGGGATTTGCAGTCCAGCATCACAGCAGAAGAGCTCTGCAGGGTTTCTCATCACTACTGCTTCCAGGTGCCTCTGGACTTTGTAGCCCAGAGTCCCAAACAGTGGGACTCCACATGGTTGCTCCCCTTCTATTCCACACATATCATGTTTTCAATGCACACAATGCATTACATTGCATAATGCATACTTTACACTTGACCTAGATCAAGTGTAGTGGCTGGGTGGAAGCCTGATATACAGCCTGGATTAACACTACAATTGATAGAGGTGATAGTGACAGAACACCAGGATGGAGGAGGAGTTCAGAACAGCATCATCAGTGGCCTTGGAGAGAAAAGTGTTGTTTAAGGAAGGCAGAGCAGACCAAGAGATGAGAAATGAATCAGAGAGCAGAAGTGAAGATCCAGAATCTGATGGAGGATGGAACAAGGTGGGGAAGAAGGGATGAAAGAAGATAGGAAAGAAAGGTGTGGTGGGATCAGTGGTTTTGCAGGAGGCTTTATTGAATAAAGCAATGAGGGAAGAATCCAGTCAGCATGAAGAACAAGAGGAGAGAAGAAGAAAAGGTGAGGAGAGAGAAATGAGAAATGAAACACTGATTGAAGGGAAGAGGAAGACTAGTGGGAAGAATAAACCAGACCTGCAAAGAGAAAGAATTGAGAGGCAGAGTGGCATGTAATCTATGCCTGAGAATGGGCATTTCTACATGTTACATGTCATCCTCATACATGTTACTGACCATTACAAACAACTCCCATTTATGAAACATAATGGCATAACCATGTACACGTGCATTGCTTTCTTTTCATGACAGATTTTGATTAATCATGGCAACTTAGACCACCTCCAATATGTTTTAATTTGACTGTGGCCAATTGTTCTAGGAAGCTTCTTTTTATTGTGATAATTCATGCACATGTGCATTTCACATGCAGGTAAATTTGTGACTTTATGTGTTCTGACACCCTTACACCACCAGGTGTTGCTTAAATTCACTTGTAATTTCATGTACTTAGCAGGTCAGCTGTTAGGGGTTTTTTTGTGTAATGAATTCCTTTTCACAGCAAGTGCTACTGCAAAGCCTATGGATAGGAGTCTGCCTATGGATAATTTCTTGCTCTTTAATAAGTGAATCAATTTAATTAAAATCTTTTTTTTTTAACTGAAATTAGTTTTTGTTGGTAGACCTGAAATATACTTCAGTCACAGCTTCAATGTGTGCTGGTGCCTCTAGGAATATTTATCTTGAACTATGTTAGGCACCCTTGAGTATAACACTCCAATTTTTTAATGGGAAATTCTCTTGTGGGAAAACAATTGGTATCGCTTATCAAAGCACTTTTCTTTTTTGTGTCAGCTGTGTATTGCTGGCATCCACTTTGACTCTACTGAGCCCATGTCTTAATCTTTGCTCCCAACAAAGGACAGACCGTGTTGTCCATATCAATGTTTTTTCATCCAAATGACCATGCAGCACCATTTTTATGGAGCTATTTCCTTCAGTGCTGTTGAAGGTGTTTTCCTCACTGATACATATTCAGAAATGGTCCCTGACTTTGGATTCTACCATGTCTGGCTGGCATCCAGTTCCCTGCTGCTGACTTCTGTCTTTCTGATCTTGCCTGTCCAACTATATACTATATTTTACTACATCTCCCATTACCCCCTGTGTTTTAGGGACACCACCAGTGGAAATATATTGCCTGCTCATCATAACACTTCTGTGTCCAAAGTTTGAATTAAGGTTTTGTAAATTGTCTTTCTTTGTATATTCCCAAAAGTTTGTAACTATTCACAGTATTATAGTCCCAGCTATGCTCCACACCCCAAGACTATAACTTTGCACTGTCCCCCACTCCATACAGCACACATAAACTTCAAGAGACAAAGACACATCCCCAACAGCAGCCAGACACAAGGCATTTGCCAATTCATGAACTGATTATATACACACAAAAACATCAAAGAATAATACTTTATTATCCATTAAAGGATAATAAAGGATGCAGTTAGAAAGGCCAAAGCTACTATGGAGCTGAAGATGGCATCCCAAGTTAAGGATAACAAAAAATTGTTTTTCACATACATAGGGAGTATAGGACCACTACTGAATGGGCAAAAGCAATTGGTGACAGACAAGGAGGACAAGGCTGAACTCCTCAATGAGTTCTTTGCCTCAGTATTCGTAAACAAGGGGCAAAAGAAGTCTCACAATGGGATCATAGAGGGTGCCAGACTACCAAGCATTGACCCTGAGATCTTGCAGAATCGCTTGAAATGACTGGATGTGTTTAAGTCAGCAGGCCTGGATGAGCTCCATCTGAGGGTACTGAAGGCACTGGCTGATGTCATTGCACAGCCACTGGCAAGAATATTTGAGCACTCGTGGTGCACAGGCCAGGTCCTGGAGGACTGGAAAAGGGCCAATGTGGTCCCTATTTTCAAGAAGGGGAGGAAGAAGGATCCAGGCAAATATAGGCCAGTCAGTCTCACCTCCATCCTTGGTAAAGTCTTTGAAAATATTATTAAGGCTCATATATGTAAGAGCCCAGCAGGAAATATTATGCTGAGGGGAAACCAGCATGGGTTCATAGCAGGTAGATCATGCCTGACTAACCTAATCTCTTTTTATGACTGGATTACAAAACGCCTGGACGCAGGAGTAGAGGTAGATATCATTTACTTAGACTTCAGGAAGGCTTTCGATATGGTATCCCACCCCATACTGGTGAGCAAATTAAGAGGCTGTGACTTGGACAATTACACAGTCCAGTGACTGGCAAATTGGCTAGAGGTTCATACTCAGAGAGTGGTGGCAGATGGGTTGGTATTGACCTGGAAGGATGTGGGCAGTGGGGTCCCGCAGGGCTTGTTCCTTGGACCAATACTCTTCAATGTCTTCACCAGCGACTTGGATGAGGGAGTGAAGAAGTGTACTCTGTCCAAGTTTGTGGATGATACAAAACTATGGGGAGAAGTGGACACACTGGAGGGCAGGGAACAACTACAGGCAAACCTGGACAGGTTGGACAAATGGGCAGAAAACAACAGAATGCAATTCAACAAG
>JAGPOW010000005.1:495766-511374 GCA_030014935.1 Caiman crocodilus
TAGGACCAATGGTCACAAGTTACTGGAGAGCAGGTTTAGGTTGGACATTAGGAGGCACTACTTCACAGTTAGGGTGGCTAGGATGTGGAACCGGCTTCTGAGGGAAGTGGTTCTTGCTCCTACCTTGGGCATCTTCAAGAGTAGATTAGATAGGTACTTGGCTGGGGTCCTGTGACCCCAGCACTTGTTCCTGACATTGGCGGGGGGTCAGACTAGATGGCCTGCTCTAGGCCCCTTCTGACCCTAGTTACTATGTTACTATGTTATGTTTTTATATTTGTGGGGAGTCCAGCAGGAAAAAATAATGCTGAAGGGAAACCAACAGGTAGATCCTACAACTAGGAGACTAGTTTCTGCCCCTTTAAGAAGGCAAAGCTTCCACTCTAGAACAGCACATTTCTTAGCCCTGGGTACCTTGTAGGCTCCTGGAGCCTTAGTCCTTATAGGCAGCAAAGCAGGTGACCACACATCTCTGGGTATCTCTCTAAGGTCAGGCTCCTTCCCTTAGCAGTCTCCAGAGTGAACCTGCTAGCTCCAGCCTTGAGCTTAAATGTCCCCAGGGCCCTGCCTCCTGGTCCTCTGACTGCCTGCAGGTACTGGCCAATTACCCCATTAAGCTGTTGCTCAGGCAACCCATGTGTGGAGCTTTGCCTAGCCTGCAGGGCTCTCTGGCCAGGCCACTTCTGCCCTTAAAGGACCAGGCACATCTTAGTGCCCTGCTACACTCAGTGACTGTCTGTTGACTTGCATTAACATTTGCCCCTCAGTCTTTGCTTTCGGCAGGAGAATCTGGTACCTGCCATGAGGGTCCCCTCTTCCTTGCCCCAGCCCTGTTCTGTATCCTCCACACTTCATCCTTAAGCTGTAATGGGGCTCTCCTTCTGTGGTTATGGGAGGCACACCCACCATTTGAAATCGAAGGCACTGTCCATGCTAATGTGTTATTCTCAGTGCTGCCACTGACCAGGTGCCTAATCAGCTCCTGTTTAAGCTTTGCCTCTAGATGCCCTCTATGCTCAGCACCCACACAGACATCTTAGGAATGTCTAAAGGAATCAGCACTCATGGCAGAGGTGATATCTTTTACTAGACCAACTAGTTTTTTGCAAAAGAAACATTTTTAAAAAAAATGTAGAAATGTCTACAAATTCCTTTGCGCTAGTCATGAGTGTTTTGAAATTGGCTTCCTCCCACATTTCTCGCCTTGCAAAGATAGGCTGAATGTCATCAGCTAAGTGGTCAGCAGGCATCTATCAGTTTTGACAGGAATTCACCAGTAGCTTCAGCATAGCTTCCCGTCACCGCCACTGACATCTTTGATAGTCATACATTCACTCAGCTATGCTAAGCACCATTGGACAAATTTTGGCTCTTTATACCACAACCACAGTAGTAGGTGTAGCTTTTAAGAAAAGAGAAAGGGCAAATCTTAGAAGTGCTAGCAATGACAGCTCCCAACCATCCTACTCTTTAGTGTGAGACTGAAAGCAAGGAGTACACATCATTTATGGTTGCAGTCTCTCCCTGCCTCCCTGCAAAAAGGCAATGCAAAGAAATCTTTTTAGCTTGAACCCTCCTAACCGTCCTTTCACTTACAAGTCACAGGTCACATTCCTTCGGACATCTGCACAGAACAGAGAGATCTGTCTTGTGAACCCAATCCTTCCTGTGTCAGGATAATGGTGGAATCTGAGGCATCCTCTTCCTCATCCTTCACCTCATCTTCTTCTTCCTCCTCCTCTCTCATATTTAAGAGAATTTGTAGTCAATGTCAAGTTCATTTCTTGATCCATGTTCTCCATCTCCTGTGCTTACTCAGAACAGTCATCAGTCATCTGGGACTGACTGTGTGGAGTTTTAGCAAAGGCTACTACACAGCCCTCACCATTCTCAAGGTAGCCAGCCCACATTCTGGTGCCATGGTGATTACCCTGTGGCCATCTCCGGCACAACCATTGTGCCAAATGCCCACAGGCAAGTATCTCCAGTGTCCCTTGCAAAGATGGTAGGCAGCTTGTGAGAACAGGATTACTCTGTGCTGTAGAGTTATTGTTCTTGACCTCATGGAAAGCACATTTTAGGGACTTGATCTTACTATAACACTATTCCCAGTTATAAGTGTAGCCCCATTCCTTCATTTGCTCAGCAATGGATGCATACACCAGCTTCTTTAATCAGTTTTCCAGCTGCATCCACACCTTCCTTTCACCCTAAATATCAATCAGCACCTCAACTTCTTCATGAGCCCATTTGGATCCCAAGATTTGTGAAGTATCTGGGTGATCCTCCAAGATGGAGGAGTATTGCTTTTTCTATGTGCCCTCCATTGCCCAATTTTGCCTGGTGAGAAGTGATGATAGACTGGCTGCAGAATTGCCTAATGTTTTAAGCCCTGGTCTCAGTGGATGTGTCCACATATGCAGGCACTTGTGCTTGCATCTGATCAAATAGGAGCAGCACATATTTGTGACAGGGATTTTTGCCTCAGCCCATGTGCCTGAAAATGCACTTTGGTGTGGGGCAAGTAATGCTAGCGGGGGCAAAACCACCCTGTGCAGCTCCTCCCAGATCTGCAGCCAGGGGGAGTTAGAGCCTGGGGCCAGCATCTTTGCTGGCCCAAGCAGCATAAAAAGGTGCTCAGTAGGCCAGTGCAAGCAGGCAGCTATTTGATCTGGCTTCAGATCTGGCCACTTCAGATGCCAGGGATCTGATCTGGAGCTCCAGACCAGGTTCCTGCTTTGAACCATCCAAAGTGGCTCCGAAGCTTCAGAGCCGCCTCAGAGATCTGACCATAGGGTATATAATGGGGAATCAATGAAATATCTATAAATTTGTTGTTTGTTGTCTGATTTGGATGACACTTGCAGGAGTACTAGCCTCTGCTGAGAGCATGAAGCCTGCCAAGCTTCAAGAAGATCGGTGCAGGGGTTTGGGGGAAATTGCACCCCAAATTTTGAAAGCAAAATTCATGTCATACATGTGTGTGTTTGTCACGTGTGTGTGTGTGTGTTAAGCCACAGGGGGTGGAAACTGCAGTGGTGGTAGCCCCCAGTTAGGCCACAAAGCCTGCTAAGTTTCAAGGTGATAGGAGCAGGAGTTTGGGGGGAACTGCACCTCAAGCTGTGGACAGGTAAAACTCATGACACAGATGACCCTGTGTGTGTTAAGGCACATCGAACTGAAAACTGCAGGGGTGGTGGCCCCTGCTGAGGCCTGAAAGCCTGCCATGTTTCATAGATTCATAGAAGTGGGTTCGGAAGGGACCTCGTAGATCAAGTCCGATCCCCTGCCCTGGGCAGGAGACAAAACTGATCTCAAATGACCCCAGCCAGGTAAACATCAAGCCTCCTTTTAAAAACTCCCAGGGTAGGAGCCAGCACCACTTCCCTTGGAAGTTCATTCCAGATCCTAGCTGCCCTGACTGTGAAGTAGTGCCTCCTGATGTCTAGTCTAAACCTACTCTCTAACAATTTGTGGCTGTTATTCCTTGTTACCCTGGGGGGCACTAGGGGGAAAAGGGTCTCTCCCAAACCCTTCTGGTCCCCCTTGGTGAGTTTATAGATGGCCACCAGGTCCCCTCTCAGCCTTCTCTTGTGAAGGCTGAACAAGTTAAGGTCCTGTAGCCTCTCTTCTTAGGGTCTCCCCTGTTGTCCCCAGATCATGCAGGTGGCCCTTCTCAGGACCCTTTCAATGCTGTCCACATCCCTACTGAAGTGTGGTGCCCAGAACTAAACACAGTACTCTAGCTACAGCCTGACCAGTGTCACATAGTGGGAGGAGGATCACCTCCTTGGCCCTGCTTGAGATGTATCTGTGGATGCATGACAAGGTACAGTTAGCCCTGCTGACTGTGACCTCACATTGTCAGCCCATGTTCATCTTAATGACTCCAAGATCTCTTTCTGCCACTGTGCTCTCAAGAAGGGAGTTTCCCAGCTTATAAGTGTGCTGCTGGTTCCCACTACCCAAGTACAGCACCTTGGACTTGTCAGTATTGAAACCCATCCTATTTTCATTAGCCCACCCCTGTAACCTGTCCAGGTCCTGTTGTAATCTGTCCTTCCCTACTAGTGTGCCCACCTCACCCCAAATCTTGGTATCATCAGCAAATTTAAACCAGCTGCAAATTTAAACAGGCTGCTTTTTACCCTGTTGTCCAAGTCACTAATAAAGAAATTGAACAGTGTGACCAAGGACCGAGCCCTGGGGGACTCCACTGCCTGCTTCCCTCCAAGTAAAAAAAGACCCATCCACCACTACCCTCTAGGTACAACCCTTCAGCCAATTTGCAATCCATCTGACTGTGTAGGTATCAATGCCACGGTCGGTCACCTAGTTTTTTGATGAGAATGGGGTGGGAGACAGTGTTAAAGGCCTTGCTGAAGTCCAGAAAGACTACATCCCCCCCTGCAATGGGTTCCGAAGCCCCCTCCCCCACCATCAGGGACCAAGAGCAAGGGCAGTGGGTAGAGCTTCTCTTTAGTCTTCTCCACAGCTGGGGGTGGGAAGGGCAACAGCCCCTCCCCCAAGCCTAGACCACCAGCATTTGAGGGGACCAGGTGTGCTACACCAGCCAGCACACCCACTCAACCTATCCCTGTCCCTAGCCCCGACCCCACTAATGCGGCCCCCCAGTGGTTGTGGGGTGACCCAAAGATGTGGGGCCAGGATTCTCCACCACCAACCCTTCCAGCTTGGATGGCAGCCCCCTTTCTAGCACTTACCCTCAGGCTGGAGGTGAAATGCCAAATACCCAAGTGAGAAAACCTGCACTTTGAGACCTGGGTGCAGGCCCTGGCTTGTTTAGTGGGGGCCCCAAGATTGTGGAAGCCTTTTGGTTTCATGGCAAGTGGGCCTTTTTGCTTGCTTTGGAGGCCACTGCAGAAAAGGCAGTGGAGAGGAGGGTCTTGGTAGAAGGCAATTAAGTTCCCCTAGAGTCCCTAGAAGAGCTGGGGACCAGGGTGGTCCTCAGCTCTGTCCCTCTCTATATCCCTAATGGCCCTACTCCCCCAGCTCCAAACCCTGAGGAGAGTTATCTCCTCAGTGGTGGCCTCTCATTGGGTGCCAAGATCCTGGCCTCCCCCTTGTGTGCTCCTTCAATCACTAGGTTATGATCCTGATGGCAGCAGGAGCATGGCTGGAGGCTGAGGGCTGCCTTGCAATTCATTTTCATTGGGCCCTGGTAAGGGTTTTCTAGATGCTGGGGGGACAGGAGAAGAGGGTATCTGCAGGTCCCACTGGTGAGAGAAGTGCCCCTGTACCCCTCCTCCCTCAGGCCCCCTGGCATCCCAGCCACATCATCCAGCCCTGCAGTGAGCTCAGGGGACCGTTCCCCCAAATCTAGCTTTGGGGTCCCAGGGAGGGCAGTAGCTGCCAAGGGGAGAGAGCGAGTGGGGCCTCCCTGTCCCTGGTCATGCCCCCACTGTAGCTGCCCCAACCCTCACATTCTCCTATTGGAGCTTGTCTACCCGAGGACCACTCCATGTCTGAGTGGGTGCATGTCCGCTGTAGACACAAAGGCAAAAAGAAGGCTCAGATGCAGCTGGATCCCTCTGATGTGGAGGACTCCTGCCCTTCTCCCAAGACCACCATATGGAGGGAAGAAGCAGCCCAGCTTCCGGGGGCTCCCTGGCTGCACCTGACACCCCACCCCCAGGAAAGATGAAATGAGTGATTCCTGTAGAGGAGATTTTGAGGCTTCTGTACAGCCCTGAGTAGGAGCCCATGGAGGAGGCCCTCATTCCACTGGCCAGGGCCTATCCCCTAAGACCATGGGCGCTGAGGCTGAACTTAGGCTAACCCAATGGAAGGTCCATCAGTGGAGTGCTTCCCCTCCAATGATCTAGGGGAGATGGGGATTCTGGGGCTCACCTCAGTGAGTTCTGACGGAGGGAAGTCCCCTCTTCCAGGACTCCGAGACAAGCACTGCTGCCACCCTGGTGCCTAACGGGTCCCCTCTCCCCCCTCTCAGTCAAACCCCACTACTAGCCTAACCAGTGGTTCCACACCAGAGGAGGTCAGGGTGGGGTCACCAGACCAACAGTCTGATCTTGTTGGGGACCCGTGAAGCCCTTCAGGGGTTCCAGATGTGCCCTGCCATCTTGTGAGGGAACACCACCCCCATCGTTACCCCTGCTCCCATCCCACAGGGCATCAGAACTCTCCCAAACCCAACCAAAGTCTGGGGTCTTAGCAGGCTGAAGGATTCAGATGTTACCTATGGAGCCCACTGAACCCCAGGACCAGAAGGACGGTGCCTGAGAACTGGCAGGTTCCATGGAACTTGTGGACCCCTGGGTCCCAGGGGTCCCTAGAGGAGAGCTACTTGCATTTTTTGACCACAAGTACATGCAGTGGTCCGCCAGCAAGGTACAACTCACCTTGGACCATTCGGGAGATTTTGACAGCATCCTCACCACTGTGAGGGCATTGGTGGGGGGAAGGCCAAGTGGTCCAGAAGCTACAATGTCCAGATCAATAAAAGAGCCTGCAGTTTCATAGACACCCTCTATATTTATGGGAAGGCTCTGTGTGAGCCAGCATACCCCACACCAGGCATTGAGCGGTCCCTGCTGAACCATCTATTCCATGCCCCCAGCCATGACCTCATTTAAGCTTGCAACCCTCAATGTTCATGGCTGCAGGAAGAGTCTCTGGAGATGCTAGGTGCTATCCTTCCTTCAGGAGGAGAGGTACCCTGTGGTATTCTTGCAGGAGACCCTGATGACTCCAGCTGACAAGCCTAATTGGCAGCTGGAGTGGGGAGGCAGGGTCATTTTAGTCACCTTTTGGCCACCTCTTGTATAGTGGCCCCCCAGTCCTCCTCAGGCCTGCAGCTAGGGGTTCTCCAGGAAGTTGAGGTGATAGATAGATAGATAGATAGAATGTACATATGTTTATATCATGTTTCTTTTCCTTGTGATAAGTTAATGTAAATAAATGTGTATTTAGTTTAGTCCTCTGACTGTCCTGGACTGGTTCTATAGGGATAGAGGGAAACTGACTGGTCTGCAGTTCCATGCCAACAGCACATCTGCCAACAAACAATCCCCTTCAATTAGAGAAGGGGAATATATACCTGAGTTGCCTGGGCTACACTTATGTGAAGGTGGGGGAGGAGCAGGCATGCCACTTCTAGTTGGTCCAGATTTATATCACTTTTCTGCCCTTTCCCGGACCCACTCCTCTGGCATCCAGCTGACTCCTTTCAGTGACCTTTTCTGGGCCCAGGCAACTCTAGGACCTGGATGTCCAGAGTTGCCTACTGGCATTTCAGTGCCAGTCTGCTAGAGGATGTGGGCCTCAGGGAGGCCTTCTGGGAGTTTTGACTGGCCTGGTGGGAGCAACAGGCAGCTTTCCCCTCATCTCAGAGATGGTGGGACATGGGGAAAGTGCGCTTCTACTTTTTTTGCCACAGCTACACTTGGGGGCACTCCCGGCAGAGGGAGGTGGTCCTGGAGAAGCTTGAGCAGAAAGTGCTAGGGTTAGAGAGGCACCTGGCCACTGACCCATCCAACTCGTCTCTCTGAGTAGAGTGTCAGGAGAGGCGGGAATAGCTTCATGCTCTGGACGTACCCACAGTGCGTTTGTCTTTTCATGCGTTCAGGTCTTTTGGAAGATGGGCCATGGCTCCTGCTTCTTCTATGCTCTGGAGAGGAGGCAGAGGGCCAGTAAGTAAATCACCTGCCTTCTGGTTTGTGATGGCACCCTCTCAGGGATTCAGGTGAGATGTGCTTGCAGTAGCCTTCTACAAAGAGCTCTTCTTACTGGATCCAACCGACACTAAAGTCTGTCGGACCCTGTGGGAGGGAATCCCACAGGTCAGCATGGGTGACTGAAACTGGCTGTAGGCTGCTCTCATCCTGGCCCAGTTTTTGACTGCCCTCCACCTGATGCCTAGTAACAAGGCACCGAGCATCAATGGGCTGGTAGCGGAGTTCTATGAGGCCTTCTGGGATGTCCTCGGCCCAGACTTTGCCACTGTCTGCGCTGAATGCAAGGGAAGTGAGCAGCTCCTTTTGTCATGATGAAGGGCCATGCTGATCCTCCTGTCAAAGAAGAAGGATCCCTATGACCTGAGGAACTGGCATCCCATGTCCCTCCTCGATGTGGACTCCTCCATCTTGCTGTGTCTTCTCCATGTCCCTCCTCCATCTCACTGTGTCTATGGTCCATGCTGGTGGATATGACCCATCCCAATCAGACATACACACTACTTGGACATTCCATCTTTGACAGCCTGTATCTGGTCCAAGACCTCGTGGAGCTAGCACACCAGGAGGGCCTGTCTTTTGCCCTCCTGTCCCTGAACCAGAAGGTGTTCAACAGGGTGGATAATGGATACCTCAGAAGCACGCTGAGGGCCTTTGGTTTTGGGCCCCACTTTATGCAGGCTTTCCAGGTGCTGTACACCTCTTCAGAGTGTTTGGTCAAGCTCAACTAGGCCCTGATGGAGCCCATCCCAATCCGATGAGGGGTGCATCAAGGCTGCCCACTGTCATGCCAGCTGTATACCTTGGTCCTTGAGCCCTTCTTCATCCTCCTGAGGAGGCAGGTGGTGGGGTTGGTGCTCCAGGAACACTTCAGGAGAGCACTGATGTTGAACCAGATGGTCCTATCCATACTCTGGCACTGCTTACACACCCTGCCAATGCCCACCTATGTCCTGGCCAGACTCCAGAGATGGGCACTGGAATATTTCTGGCCAGGATGACACTGGGTTTCTGTGGAGGTCATGAGCCTCCCCTTGCAGGAGGGTGGCCAGGACCTGGTGTGCCTGTGTATCCAGGTCCTGATGTTCCATCTTCAGGCCCTGCAGTGACTGCTATACAGTGTAGGTAGCCACACAGCATGGGGCCATCTAGGACATGTCTTCCTCTACCACTTCCAGGGGCTCCAGTATGACTGGCAGCTCCTTGGTCTGTGGGGATTCTAGATTTCTATCAGGACCTCCTCTGGGCCTGGAGGCTGGTCTCTGCCTCCAGATTCCCTGTGACACTCACCCAGTGTATTGACCTGCTTGTTGTGCCCCTCCTCTGGACCCCCCCAGCTGGAGGTAGTGATGGCAGAGGCACCCCAGTTGCATCAGAGGTTGATATTGGGTACTGTCACCCATATCAGAGGCCTGCTGGACTAGGATAGGTGGGCATAGGTAGAGCCCACTGCCCTAGCCCAATGCATGAGCCTACCCATGACATATGCAACCTCCCACCTGGTCCAGGAGGTGAAATCTGCCTTACCTCCAAACACTTTTGCCTTTGTTGACCACGTCCTGTGTGGTGGCAGTCCCTGCTCCCCCATGTCCTCTACCTTAGTGGAGTTTGTCATGGGGCTGGTGCCTTGCCTGGCCTTGTGGCTCTCCCTGCTTCACCACCTGAGCTTACCTCAGGATAACGAAACCAGTCCACTTCTCCACCATTCATCACCACCACCTCTACATGCTTCTGCATCACATGATCCATCATGCTGCCCTTGTGTCCCACCCAGACAACAAATAGCAGGACCAGCTTGGTGAGGGCATGGCTGAGGCACCCTAGTGGCTGAGTCTGTACTTCACCTTCATCCCACAAGCCACTGGGGACCTCAGCCAACAGCTCCTCTATGGAGCTGTTGCCACAGGCAAGTATGTGGCAAGCTTTACCAACACCCTGGTCTCCTGCCCCTTGTGCAGGCAGAGGGAGAAGCCACCGGAGCATATGAAGCTGGAGTGCATCAGGCTGCAGCGCCTCCACCTCTACCTGCAGAACCTCCTATTGAGGTTATGGATGAACTTTATCCCTTACCTTTCTATTTTTGGACACCCCTTTCATGGCCCCACCAAGTCCTGAAACCTCTTCCTGGTCCTTTAGTGAGCACTGTACATCACCAGGAGCAAGGTTCTGCCTAGGAAGGTGCCCAGGGACTGCAGGGCCACATTCATCTCAATGTTCTGCACATATTTCCAGGTGAAGCACCACTGGGCAGTGTCAACTGGCTCCTTAGATATCTTTGAAGACTGGCAGGTGTTGTTCAGGAGGTTCTGCTGTGTATTCCCCTCAGAGGCACTCATTTTCATAAAGGAACCTTTGACACTCACATCACTCTTGTCCCATTTTTTGCCTTTGTTGTCCCAAGAAGTTTGTTGTATCATTCACCCATTGGCCCCACACAATAGGGGCTATCAGTTAGCTGGGTGAGCCTTAGGGCCCACGATACTTGAATGATACAAATAGACAGGAGTTTCTGGGGCCCAGCCAACTGGTATCTGAGGACATTAGCCCCTTGTGCCAGCTGAAGTGCTGAAGCAGCTCTAACCTAGAGTTCCCTGCACCTTCTACCCACTGCAGTAATCTAACAGTAGGGGCTACTGCCTGGATATGACCTGCTGCCACCTGCAACAGCACATGGCCCCAAGACTGCACACCTACCAGACTTACATAAAGACCACATGGTACACATGGTGTATGAACCTCTGAGCCAGTTGCCAGTAGGCCATGGCTGTGCAGTTGGCCTTTTTGTGGCACTGCTGCCATGCATGCTCCCACCCTGTCATCTGCCTAGTTATTGCCTGGAAGATGTTCTTAGTGTGGTGGCCTACTTTAAACTGTCAAAGCATAGCCTCCTGGCCCCAAATGAGCCACCTCATTTTCCCTCCAGCTGGGCCTTGGGTACCAGCCCTGAGCAGACTTCTATGCCTGGGTCCTGTCACTTGCTTCACGAGCAGAAATCCATATTCTTGCACAATTAAAATGAAAGAACACTCTCTACACACACACACACACACACACACCTGTCATCCTGTCTGACAGCTGGGCATGCTGGGGTTGTGATGGGGGATGTGAGGTTTGCAGGAGGGGGCTGGGAAGAGGTGTGGGTGGGTTTGAAGGGATGTGGGTTCATGTGGGGGTCATGTGGGATGTGTGAGAGTGGGGGACATGGGGGGATGTTGGGTTTGTGGTAGGGCCGCCACATGCCCATCCCCTGCAGCATCAGTTATGCCATGTTTTTGGTAGCACTGTTGGACCGACGGTTTGTGCGGTGAGAACAGGCCTAGCTGGACCCAACCTGAGCTGACCCAGCATGGCACGGCACAGCCTACTAGTGAACCTTTGGACAGGACAGGGATGCATGGCTCCAGGATGTGCAGCTCCTGTCCAAAGGCATGCACTAGCTGGGCGGATCAGGCCAGGTCATGTTTGTTCTCCTTGAGGGTCAGGTGGTGATGTGTCATGGCCCACTGTAGGCACAGGCACACATCACTGCCTGACCCTCATGGAGAACAGACTCGAAGCAAAGCAGCCTGCCCAGGTAGGGTACACCTTTGCATAGAAGCCATGCATCTCAGAGCAGCGCATCCCAGTCTTGTCCAAAGGTATGCTAGAGGGCCATGAGTGGCTAGGTCAGGTTGGATCCTGCTGGGTCCTTTCTCCCCACGCAGGCCATGGGTCTGGCAGCACTTCTGTGGGCACAGCTCATCTGGAGCCACAGTGGATGAGGCGGGGAAGTGGGTGTATGGTGGGCCCCCCACATACCTTCCACTCCCCACACCCCTGACCACTCTCCACACAGCCACCCACACACCCCACACTGACAAAGCCCCCCAGAAACCACACATCCCCACCACCCTCACTCCCTGCTTACCTTGGACAGTGCCTGGGGCTGGGTCCTGTCACAGCCTTGCCCTACTTCTGTTTGACCTGCACACAAAGGGTGCATGCTGTGGCAACAGAGGCACCGTAGAGACACTCTGGCTAGACCCCAAAGCATCTCTGGAGAACCCACTACTGGTTTGCCTCAGGGCATGCTCTTGGACCATGTCCTGCTGTAGGTATTTTTCTGCAGGTTTTTTTTATCCCTGGATTTCCAGGTATCAAATTTAGAGTTGGCAATGCAAATATGCAGTGCAGGGATGTTTTTTATTCCTAGCATGCCTCATGCAGCATCTCAAATTGCTTTGAAATGTCACAAGAAGCACATGTAGGATCATCTGTACATGCCCAGTGTGTGGGTCCTATGCACAAAAACCTCTTTACCTCTTATAAAGTTATGCATACTCATACAGGTGTGATTGGTACCTTCGGCAGGCATTTTTGCCAGTTTTTTCCTTTGTGAATCAAGGCAGTGCCATTGATAACCATAGTCCAACACCAATTTTCATGCTGATTGTTCAAAATGATGTTAAAGCACCACTGCCAATAAAAGCAGACTTTTCAATTGAGCTTCCTTGAAACCCATTTCCATTTGGTCAACAAGCAACCCATTCCCTTTTAAATCCTGCATGAGCCATTTCCACTTGCTGGGCATAGTTGAACGTATTGGTACAGTGGATGGAGGGGAGTTTTGTTTCCATTGATCCAAGCCTTTTGGAATTTTGGGAGAGCACCCAAACCTGCAGCACTAGCAACCCTGAAAATGGGGTGGATGAGAGCATGGCACAGTGATCCCAGGGTCCCCCAACCCTGTGAGCTGCCCAGGACTCATAAGCTGCCTGGTTGCCAGAGGCAGGCAGTGTGCTGGAGTGGAAATGGCTGGGCCAGTTCCATATGAACCCTTGCAGCCACGCTTTTTTTAATTTGGGGAGAGCACGCAAACCTGCAGCACTGGGTGTCCCAAAAATGGAATGGGTGAGACCATACCACAGGGAGCCTAGAGTATCCCAACCCTGTGAGCTAGCTGGGGGTCATATGCTGCCCGGTCACCAGAGACAGGCTGGGGTTTTTTGGCATGCATGGCTTGACTTGTGTCTTGTACTTTTTTTCCCAAAAACAAGTTGGTGATGGCTATGTAACTTTCAAAGTCAGGGAGTGGTGACTGGATGGCTGGCTCTCACACCCATATGTGATAATGGCACCTACTGTTAAGTTTTGGGCTCAGAGGTGAAAAAGAGATCAGCAATAGCAAAACCAACCTGCATATCGGTTCTTGGGCTTAACTGTTCCACTGAACACAGTTTCACCCCTGAGTGCACTGCATGTAAAAAGTGCCATTACAGGTTGAAAAAACAAATGTCTGTCTTGCAAGTTGGGATGCTGGGTGTGTGCATGTGTGTTTCTCTACTGTTTGAACAGAAAATGCTTCCATGTTTCCATCTTGGCCTTTCTCAAAGGCCAACTCCTGTTGATAAAATATCTTCATTAAAATCTTGAGGTGATAAGTGGTTGAAGCAGAACCCCAACCCAAAAGTGTGTCTGATGAGCAGGGATCCTGGTTTTCTGTGATAAAAAAACAGCAAAACGATTATTAAAATTAAAGCCTCCCCCCACCAGCATGCTGGAACTCCTCACTTCCCCCCACAGCTTCCCTAGCTCTGCTGGTACCCCTCTTTGCCCCCACAACAGCTCTTCAACCTTGCTCATGCCCCTTGCCCCCCAACCACAGCCTCTGCCCCCTTGCCCTGCTGGAGGAGGCCCACAGCTGCCAGGGCTAAAGGACCAGGAACCCAGGTCCACAGTTTCCTGCTCCCAACGGAAGGCATCTGCAGCAGGAGCACGGAGCCAGCTCCCACACTGCTGCTGCCTGATGCTGACTTGGGCAGGGACAGAGCTAGCTCCTGACAGCTATGAGCACTCCCAGGTAGCAAGAGAGACCTGCACCCCCATATCTGTACCAGGGCAGGCTGTGGGCTTTATTTCCCTCCCTGCTTTCCTTCTGCTGGGCCGCTATAGCCCTGCAGGCAAGACTTGGCATGGCTGGGAACAACAGGGCTGCACCGGGATCTCCTTGCCCCCTTGCCACATCTCATGTGCCTGCTTCTGTTCTGTGTGGTGGAACCCCGCACCGCTTCCCTCAGTGCAGCCCCGCGTACAGAAGATGCACCGCTGGAGCAGCATGGAGAGAACATCTGCTAAATTGCCACACAGCTCCTCTGTTTCCAGCTATGCCAGGTTATGAGACGGGAAACAGAGTGGCAGGGATCTGCTCCCCTCCCCATGACCAAGTGTGGCTGGGGACAGAGAAGCCATGCAGGGATCTCTTAACCTTCAGTTCTCAAGCTCGAGGAGGGAAGTGAGACTTATGACTGACTGAAAGCTTCAGGCTCTGCCCTTCTCCCTCTGCCTTCCCCTCTCCCTGCCCCTCCAGGCAGGGTTGGGGCTTTCCCACCCTTTCTGCAAACAGGTCTTGCAGGCTGGACCTCAGCCAGCCTACAGAGCTCTTTGCAAAACGGGGAAATCTGTGGGTTTCTCTGCTAAAGGATAAAATTCCATGTTTTCTGTGATAAAACCAGGACAACTGTGTTTTTTTTCCCATTTTTCCATGGGAAATGGAAAACCCAGATCCCTACTGATGAGAAAATACCATGGCCATTGACCACATAAATCCCAAAAGGAAAAAAATGGTGTTCAGGGGTGGATAGCATTCCACTGATCACAATAAAAAGTCTTTAGTTTGAGGCCTTTAAATGTAAAAAGAGGTTTCTCTGAGACCTATCAAATGTTGGACTACTTCTTTGCTGTCCTTTTTGGCTGTGGCGGTGCATGTGATAATGGTAATTACTGTTCACGGAACATGAAGCCAGCATTCAGGATAGTAACATGAATGAGGAGTTTGGGTGAGAGACTGTGCTGCTGAATGAATCACAATTTTCCACACTCTGGGTGCTGGAAGGAAAAGGGGGTGCTGAGAAGGATAGTTAAAGAAACAGGGACATGAATGGGTAAGTAGGGCTATGTCAAGAAGCCTGACTAAGGCATGGGTTAGCAGACTCAAACAGGACTGAGTAGGGTCTTGTAACAGGAGCTGGGGTTGATAGGAACTGACATGTAAATGGTGTGAGTGTTCTCATACAAATGGACCAGTTCAGCAGCCTTCAGGGACCAGGGATGACCTTTGCAGAAGCAGAACTGTCTCTGTGCACTGCTTGCTAGAGCATATAGCTTTTTCCATTCCTAACAGACTAAGCAAAAAGAACAGGCTAATCTTGCTGGCCCAAGAGTCACATCACAGAACTCAGCTTCAAGAAGAGGAAGCTTTCATGTTCATTCAACTGGGCTGGTGTCTGTGCAACCTCCTGGGAAATCATGTTCAGATGCCTGCACAGGATGATGAAAGAGTTGTACAAGGTGCAGTAGTTTTTTAAAGAAGATGAATTAAGGGATCAGGAGACTATAAGGACTTTGTGGCCATACCTTAACAGCAATGATTGCCAATGGAGCTATTTGCAGGGCTCATTTTCAATGGGGCTGGGTTCCTCCAACCAACAAATCAATCAAACACATATATGCATATATACTCACAGATTAACACAGCATGCTTGAACCAAGCAGGGTTATTGAGCATTGACAGGCTAACACCTTCATATGCCTTGAACTTAATTCATCAGGGCAACAATAAAATGCAGTTAGAAAGAAGCACATGGTAACAGAGCACATCTGATTCAGGTTGCATTATTCAG
Organism: Caiman crocodilus; assembly: GCA_030014935.1. Taxonomy (NCBI): domain Eukaryota; kingdom Metazoa; phylum Chordata; order Crocodylia; family Alligatoridae; genus Caiman; species Caiman crocodilus. The sequence goes on from JAGPOW010000005.1 coordinate 511,137, forward strand.
TATTGACAGGCTGACACCCTCATGTGCCTTGAACTCAGTTCATCCCTTATTTCAGCAGGACAATAATAAATGCAGTTAGACACACATACACACATGCTAACAGAGTACTGTCAGAGATCGAGGGCTATAGGCTATACACGAGGGACAGGATAGGAAGGAAAGGTGGGGGAGTGGCACTCTACATCAAGGAGGAATACACCTCCTGGTCAATTAGCAAGGGAGGGCGCTCTGAGGTGCT
>JAGPOW010000005.1:511474-533909 GCA_030014935.1 Caiman crocodilus
TCTGACCCCGGTGCTCTTTCCTGCCAAGGCAGGGGGTCGGACTAGATGATCTGCCCAGGTCCCTTCCGACTCTAGACACTATGAAACTATGAAACTACATCTGAGCAGGCTGGGTCTGATCAGCACTTTCAACTGATACTCTCATGAACCTCAAAACTCAGCATGTCCCAATCTCTTGTCACAATGGTCCTAGTAGTAATTCCCTTGATGAGCAGACCCCACTGTAGTTTTGGGCATTACAGGAATCTTTGGCTTAGGTAAAAGAATTGTTGCTGCAGAGCAAATGAGGAGGTCAAGGGTAAGGAAGAATAAGTGAGGTTCAGAGCGAATTTATAGCAACCAGGTTGACTATAAAAGTTATTTATTGCCAGGTATATGAACTTATGATGATACCAATAGTAATAACTATATGAGAGAGACAAATAAAACAGTTACAATATTACATAGTTTCAGTTACGTATTTGGGGACGTCTAGCTCAAGTTTTATCAGCAAAAGTCAGGTTTAGAAAGCTATGCCTGGAGTAAGAAAGCAAAAGTCAGGTTCCTGGAGTCAGAGAGAGAGAGGAAAAGAGTTGGGGTCTCACCACGCAGCAAAGCTTGGCCCTGTCAAGGTTCCCAGGTTTTTGTTGGAGCTTGCAGACAGACAGAGCCCTCAGCATGACCAGTGGAAGGATTCCAGGCATTAAAGGAGTGGAACTGGTGCAACTTTTGGATCCAAGCACCAGGACAGAATTTGACCTTGGGAAGGGGTTTTTGTAGAGAACTAACAATGGCTCAAGGGAGAACACTATGTTTGTTTATGGGTAAACAATGGCTCATATGTTGGATAATAGGGACTGGTCACTCATGGCTATGGGTGGCATTACCCTGAGGGAACTCACAAGCAGAACAAATATCCAGGTAAGCAACAGGGGATGGCAGTACTAAGACTAGGGAGCCAGTGCACACATCTTCAGGAGGCCTCAAATGCCTCTACACAAACACTCATAGTATGGGGAACAAGCAGGAGGAAATTACTCTCCTGTTAGCTGACACCAAGCCAGACATCATGGGGCTCACAGAAATATGGTGGGACCCAAATATGAATGGGCGGTGACTATCAAGGGCAATAGGCTACACAGGAGGGACAGGACAGGGAGGAAAGGTGGAGGTGTGGTGCTCTACATCAAAGAGGAATACACATCCTTATCTAGTAGCACAAGGTCAGATGAGGGGCACACGGAAGTGCTCTGGGTTAGAATACAAGAGAGTCAAGGGGAAAGGGACTTAATGGTGGGGGTCTACTACAGATCACCCAACCAAAGGGAAGAGCTAGACCGGGAATTCTTAAGTCAGCTCACGGAGGTAGTTAGATCAAAAGACGTGGTCATCATGGGTGACCTGAACTTTCCAGACATCTGCTGGGAAGAGCAGTCATCCAGGTCTGACCACTCACGTAGGTTCCTAGCTGAGATACAGGACCTCCACCTAACTCAGGAGGTGCACACCCCCACCAGGGAGATGCCTTGTTGGATCTAGTGCTGGCCACAGGTGACGACCTCATGTGGAGGCTGTGGGTGCTCGACTACCTGGGCAACAGCGATCATTGCCTGCTGGAATTCACCATCCAGCACAAGGTGGCAAAAGCCTGCAGCAAGGCAGCAGCCCTGGACTTCAGGAAGGTGGATTTAAATAAGGTAAAAAGAATAGTTGGGAACTAGTTGAGGTCCCGGAGGAGAAGGGAGGGGAGTCGGGTGTCCAAGAAGAGTGGTCATTCCTTAAGGAGACGATCCTCCATGCCCAAAGGGAGGTAATCCCAACAAGGATCAAAGGGGGCAAGAGTGCGCAAAAGCCCCCATGGCTCACCAAAAGCATAAGGGAACATCTTCTTGCTAAAAGGGAGGCGTACACCCAATGGAAGGAAGGGGCCATCACCAGAGAGGACTATACCTCGGTTGCTCGGAGTTATAGGGGGAGCAGTCAGGAAGGCCAAGGCAGAAATGGAACTGGGATTAGCTACCCAGATCAAGGACAACAAGAAGTCCTTTTTAAATACATAGGGGGCAAAAAGAAGGTATTGGGTAACATGGGGTCTCTGCAAGATACACTAGGAAATCTGGTTGTTGCACCAGATGACAAGGCTAACCTATTTAATGATTTCTTTGCCTTCATTTTCCTGAGCAGGGACCAGATCAGCCCATCTGCCAGGACCTCCTCAGGCCCCAGGGAAGGCACATCCAGGCCTAGGGTCAGTGAGGATATACTCAGAGATCTTCTGGAGGGACTGGATATATTTAAATCAGCTGGTCCTGACAACCTCCACCCCCAAGTGTGGAGGGAATTAGCAGAGGTCATTGTGGGGCCCCTGGCATGGCTTTAGGAGCACTCATGGTGCTCTGGTATGGTGCCAGAGGGCTGGAAAAGGGCCAATGTGGTTCCCATTTTCCAAAAAGGGAGGAAAGAGAGCCCAGGAAACTATAGACCAGTTAGTCTTACCTCAATCCTGAGTAAACTTTTTGAGATAATTATCCTGGTGCATGTCCGCGAGGGGCCAGCGGGGGAGGTTATGCTTAGGGGCAGCCAGCATGGGTTCATTAGAGGCAGGTCCTGTCAGACCAACCTGGTGGCCTTCTATGACCAGGTCACCAAATCCAGGGGTAGCAGTGGATGTAGTCTTTCTGGACTTCAGGAAGGCCTTCTACACTGTCTGTCATCCCATTCTCATTAAAAAACTAGGGAACTGTGGTGTCGACACCTACACAGTCAAATGGGTCAGTAACTGGCTGGAGGGCCGCACCCAGAGAGTGGTGGTGGATAAGTCATTTTTGACCTGGAGGGATGTGGGCAGTGGGGTCCCCCTGGGCTCAGTCCTTGGACCTGCTCTGTTCAACATCGTCATAGGTGACTTGGACAAGGGGGTAAAAAGCACCTGTTCAAATTTGCTGGCAACACTAAGATGTGGGGGGATTTGGGCAAGCTAGAAGGGAGGAATAGACTGCAATTGGACCTAGATTACAAGGGTGGGCGGATGAGAAAAGGATGGGTTTCAACACTGACAAATGCCAGGTGCTGCACCAACAGCATACCTACAGGCTGGGGAACTCTCTTCTCCTCAGTGCAGAGGCAGAAAAGGATCTTGGAGTTGTTATTGATGCCAAAATGAACATGGGCCGACAATGTGGGGACGTGGTCAGGAAAGCCAACCACACCTTGTCATGCATCCACAGATGCATCACGAGCAGGTCCAAGGAGGTGATCTGCCCCCTCTATGCAGCACTGGTCAGGCCACAGTTGAAGTACTGTGTCCAGTTCTGGGTGCCACACTTCAGAAGAGATGTGGACAGCATTGAGATAGTCCAGAGGAGGGCCACCCTCATGATCAGGGGGCAGCAGGGCAGGCCCTATGAGGAGAGGCTAAGGGACCTGAACCTGTTCAGCCTTCACAAGAGAAGGCTGAGGGGAGATCTGGTCGCCATTTGCAGACTAGTCAGGAGGGACCAACAAGCACTGGGGGAGTCCCTGTTCCCCCGAGCACTACCAGGAGTGACTAGAAATAACGGTCACAAGCTGGCAGAGGGTAGATTCAGACTAGACATCAGGAAGCGCTACTTCACAGTCAGGATGGCTAGGATCTGGAACCAACTTCCAAGTGAAGTTGTCCTGGTTCCTATCGTTGGGGTCTTTAAGAGGAGGTTAAATGAACACCTTGCTGGGGTCATTTGACCCCAGTACTTTTTCCTGCCATGCAGGGGGTCAGACTTGATGATCTGCTCAGGTCCCTCCAACCCTACCAACTATGAAACTATGAAACAATATAGACAAGTAGATTCAGTGTTTTGGAAACCAATAAAGAAGTCATTACTAGAGTTAGTATGATAAATGCTGATCTGGGTGTGTGTAGATGAGCGTTGATTAGCATTTGGAGCAGGGATCCCCCATCATGCAGTGCTCCCCTGTGTCTCTGGTCCCAGAATTCAGTGCAGTTCCTGGCTTGGAATCTCTGTTCTCTATCCTGAATGCTAATGAAGGTGCATGCCTGTTTCATCCCCCATTTAAATGTGACATGGGAAGTTGCTTTACTCCTAACACCATTGTCTGGAGGGCTTTAGATGTGTTTCCCACTGCATCTTCCTTGTTTTTTGTAAGTCCTTCCTCTAATCAGTTCTTGTTCAGGCAGAGATGGGGAGGGGGTGAGTCCTTTGTGAGTCAGACAGGCTGCATACTGTGCCAGGGTTCCCCATGAACATGGAGCTGAGCGGTAACAAGACAAAGCTTTGCCTGGGATGATCTAATTAGGGATTGTCCTGTTTTGAGCACGGGGTTGGACTAGATGACCACCTGAGGTCCCTTCCAATCCTCATTTTCTACCATTCTATGATTCTATGGTGTATGTATTTTTCTATGAAACTTAGGAAAGAAGGAAGGAACTGGAAGCAGTGAGAACTGAAGAAGGAATCCCAATAAAAGAGAGTGCAAAGGTCTTGGATGCAGCAGCAAAATGTAATAATGTTCTGTAGAAAAAAAGAGAAGTGGATAGAAGAAAAATGATGGTGTTCCTTGAGGGGATAAAAGAAGGAATAGAAGATGGATAGAAAAAAATAGAGAAGTTCAGAATGAGAGAGGTGGAGGACTGCTTAAAAGACTCCAAGAGAGGGAAGGTGCTGGGGAATGATGGGCTTCCAGTGGAATTCTATGAAAAATGTGTTAGTGCCTGCAGGATATATAATAAGAGACAAACAAGGAAATAATGGACATATAGGGAATAATGGAGATACTGGAGGATTTGCAGAAGGTGTGGTGGTTTTGACATTCAAGAAGAGACAAGCGGAAATGCTAGGCAACTGGATGCCAATAATCCTTTTAAACGTAGAATACAAATTGATGGGCAAAAGTACTGGCCAGAAGAATGGAGGATTTTTTAGCTGATATGATACAACAAGAACAAATGTGTGCTGTTTCTGAGGGAAGGATATCCCAGACCCTATGGCTTTTGAGAGGTTTCATATTGGATGTGCAATGAGAAAAATAAACATGGTAATAATTAATTTAGACCTGGAAAAAAGCTTAGGATTGGACACAATTTTATGTTTGAAGTATTACAAAGGATGGGGTTTCTGGCAAAAATGATCAGGTGGATCAAAGGGAAGGGATCCTAACTGATCTCCACAACAAAAAACAACTCAGAACAACTCAACAAGACACTCACATGGACCCAGAGGGACAGATTTCCATCTCCAGCTTCCTCTATGCAAAAATAGAGTTTTTAATGAATTTTATTTTCTACCTATGGGGACTTTTTACTGTCTTTAATTTTTCCTGATCCTGATGAAGGGCCTTGGAGCCTGAAAGCTTGCAGAAAAAGTGGTTGTTTGGGGTTTTTTGTTTTGTTTGGGGGGGGGGAAGGGTTGTGATTTCCTAGTTTGTCTAATAAAAGGTATAATTTCTGAACCAAGATTGCTGGATTTTTGCATTTCTTTTTGTCTCAGACCAACACACCTACAAAATACATCCCTGATACAGTAAAGCATTGCTAAATGGTTAGTTGAGCAAAGAATTCATCATAAAGCAGATGTAAGACAGGTATACTCACTGTTGCCCTCTCTTTTTCTGTGCTTGATGGAGCCTTTGACACACAGAATTCATGATGATAAGTTGATATGTGGTGTAAAGATACCAGGAAGAGGAGAATTTAAATATACATTTAAATGTACATGGATGATATGAACTTAGTGGCTCAGGAAAATGTATCGAGACAGTGTTGAAGCATACTGGGTGTGCCTACACAAGATGGTTTATTGTGCAGTATATACTGCACAAATAATACTGCACAGTAAGTGTCTGTGTCTACACATGCAAACACTTGCTGCACTGTAAATTGCTCTACTCATGAGTAAAATTGTTACTTGTAAATACAAGTAACAAATTTACTTGCAATTACTTACTGTGTAATAATGCATATATAGATGCTGACCATATTTGCTCCCAATCAGCCCCACTACTAGGGGACCAACCTCAGCTCATCCCCAGGGCCCCAGGGCCAGGAATTCCTCCAATCCCAGGGCTGGGGAAGCTATTTTTCTAGCTAGCACCTGGCCCTTAAAAGTCTGCTAACATGCTGGAGCCCAAGGTCACAAGCCAGCCTCAGCAGCCTGCCCAGGTCCCAGCACTGGTTTCTGGCACCACAGCACTGAGTAGCATCCAGACCTGTGCTGCAGTACTGATCTGGATGCTACAGGCACCTGCTAGGGTTAGCAGCACGCTGGGATTGGTGACGCCAGACCCTGGCCACTGGGTCCCACTCCACGTGGCCCAGACCAATTACAGCAGCCTGTCTGGACCCTGCTGCTGCTCCCTAATGCACCCTTGCTGTGCACCTCTCTATCCCATGCCATACCCCTGTACTGGGTGCTGCAGGCAGCTACCCAGGCCTGCCATTACCATGACTGCCATGCAAAGGCCCAGCAAGCTGTTGAGGGAGCCATGCTGGTGTCCTCCCCAATGCCACATGCCACCTCCTGGGGCTCCAAGTAGTCCAAGGAGGAGATTGAGGACCTCATTATGTTGTGAGGTAAGGCAAAGGTCCTCATGCAATTTGCATGGAGTGGGTACTCCAAAATGCACAACTATGAGGGGTTATCAGGCTGCATGCAAGAACATGAGCACAACTGGTCAACATGCCAATGCCTCATAAAGGTCAAGGCCATGTGGGCATAGTGGGCCATTCGTAGTCACAGACCACAACCACTGATCGGGGGGTGCCCAAAAGTCCACAGCCTTTATGCGGCAGCTAGAAGACATTTGTGTGTACCAGGGCCATGGCCTGAGCCATACTATGTACTCCACCATGGATGGCCTGCCCAACCCTCTGCTGTGGCCTGGCACCTGCTGTAACACCTCACTGGGGTAGAGCTAGGAGCCTTTCCTGCCAAGCTCCTTGTGCCTGGTTTCCTTCAGCTTGCCCCACCAACTCCTCAGCCTGCCTGCCCCTGGAGAGTGAGCTGAGCTATGATGTGGGGGCTTGGCTGGCAACCATCTGGACTAGGGCCTGCCTGGCCAAATTCCTATGGTCTGTGGGCATCCATGCACACACAACCCATGATCTGAGGTCAGGCTGTGCACTGCCTCCTGGTATTGAGAATCTTATCTCAGAAAATGTTGTCAATTCTCATAAACAAGCTATTTCTCCTGGCTCTGTAGGCTCTGCAGCTGCATGCAGAGGAGTATGCAGTTGGAATGCTCCATCAGGGTCACCAGCAGCCTCAGTTGGGGCCTTGCGGTGGTTGCACTGGCTTCAGCACTGGAGGTTGCAGAACTGGACCCAGGTGCTGGATGGACTACTCAGAGTAGCCAAGGAGCACCTGGAGAACTCTCAGCCTTAGTGAGTAGAGGATGTTGCCTGTGAGGATGCTAGGGGCTAGCTCAAAGAACTGGTGTGAGGAGATGAGGTACTGGCATGAAGAAGAGATGGACCACCAGCAGGACCTGGTGGACCAGGAGTTCTAGAAGAGGCTCCTGACCTGGAGAAGTTGCACATGGAGGCTCTGGAGTGGAAGGCTGCCCTGACGGTCAAGGCACTGGAGGTACAGAGGAGGACTACTGAGTATGGGACTGCTCTAGCAGTCACCTTTGTGCTGCCCGCTGCCCTACACCTGACCCTAGGCCCACCAAACCCCTGTCAGCTGCCCACAGCCCAGAAGCAGGCCCCTCACATGAGCCTGGTCTGAGATGAGATGCAGCAGCACCTCCACCAGCCAGGATCCCCTGCCCCAGCCACTGTCCTGGGTCCCCAACTATTAAGCCCCTTCCCCGCACCTAGGCCCAGCCCTGCTACTCAGTATGGGCCAGCATACAGTGGGGCCAGGACCATGTGCGAGCCCTGCTGACTCAGCCTGCTGGCTGCAGGAAGGGGAGATGGATGTGCCAGCAGAGCAGAACTCACTGTCACTCCCAGGTGAGCCCCATTCCTGCCAACTTTGCCACAGCATGTGCACACACAGAAGAGCAGCTGCAGGCCCCTTGTTAGCTCTTTCCTCGGGCTCCACCCTCTAGGCACCCCTACCCCAAGGCCCCCCACCCAGGGACGGCACACACCAGTCCAGCCCAGGTACTATTGGAAATGTGCCTGGCAGGGGTCCAGCTGGCCAGTGTAGGGCCAAAGGTGTCAGAGGAGGACTGGGTCGGTAGGGTCCCCACTGTGCTAAACTGGAGCCTTAGCATGCCCAGCATGAAATGCCCACTTGTAGAGCACACAGGTGCCATGGGCTCTGTCTGGGCTCTGTCTACCCACCCTGTGCTTATGTTGGTGAAAGGTCTTGCAGCGGTTGATGATAGCCTGGAGCACAATGGGGTGGAAGCCTCGCTGGCTGTAGTATGGGTGGTTGCCTTGGGGCAGGCAGGTGATGGGGATGTGGATCCCATTCAGCATCCCAATGCACTGGCAGAAGCCCAGGGTTCAAAAAACCACTACCAGGGGTTCTTGAGCATGAAGCACCTTGTGCCCCAGCATGTCCTGGAAGGTTCTGCACACCTTGAGGATGGCCTCCCCAGTGGTTGCCTTGCCAACACTGAAGAGGTGGCTGACATAGTGGAGGCTGGTGGGCCTAGCCAGCTTAAGCAAGGAAATGGTGGGGAGGAGCCACCTCATGGTGGCGTGCTGCCACTCCAGTAGAGCTCCTGCTTCCTGGGGCCCTGCAGTGGTAGAGCTGCTCCAGGCAGTCCTGGAAGGTGTTCCAGGTCATCCAGAATGACTCAAGCCACTGTTCATTATCCCAGGTGAAGCCAATATGCAGCCACCATGCCTAGGTGGCTGGGCAGGTCCAGAGGCAATGGGGCTAGAGGTCCAAGAGGACATGGATGGCCCCACCTGTGGCATGCAGGAGCATGTTGTTGGCATCCCTGTTGGGATCTGGGCAGCAGTGTGGGTTTTGAGTGACAACAGTGCAGTGCCAGGGGTCCTGGGACACAACAGGGAGCCAGGCCAGGTGGCTGTGTGGTATAGCAGAGCCACCAGGTCTGAGACTGCCCTAAGCCAGACAGTGGTCCCCATGGTGGTCCCCATGGACCAGCAGAGCCAGCACAGTGACCAGCAGGAGTCCAGGGTACTGCATGTTACTGCTGGGGTCAGGTGCTGAAACAACCATGGTGCAGTGGGAAGAGGTTGGGGTGACAGTGCTCATGTGCTGCCATCTTCCTGTGCATATTGTTCCAGGCCAGGGAAGCAGGTGGCCTCGGAACAGCATGTGAGGCTGCCTTTTAAAGATGGCTGCTGGCCACAGGCAGCTGTGGCTGGTGCATCCAGCTCCCCCTCCTGGTGTTTGGGGGCTACTGCAGGGCCCCAGGAAGCAGGAGCAGACTGCTGCCACTTCTCTGCACATGTGGATTCCTGCCTGGGGTCAGTTTACTGTAGAGCAGGGGTGAGAAAAATATGGCCTGCAGGCCAGATCTATCCCACCGCCCAATTCCATCCATTCTTCAGGCACCCACCAATTAATTGTGCCCCACCCAGCCCTCACGCCTTGCTCCCATCCTGGTGTGGAGAAAGGCCCAGCCTAGCCAGCATGCAACTTCCAGGTAGGGATCCTGCTGACCCTGCTGGAGCTGCTCTGAGACCAGCTCAGCTTCTCCATCCTGTAGGAGCTCCTCCTTGTGTCCCTGATGCAGTGCTTGCTGCAGGCAGTGGGTAGGGAAGCGGCAGAGGCAGAGGAAGTTGCAGGGGAAGGAGCGGGGCTGCAGCTAGTCAGGGGCAGGGAGCATGTGGCTGGGGATGGTGGCACCACAGAGTCTTTGACCATGGTGCCAGCAGAAGCATGGAGCTTGGGTGGGCAGGGTGTGGGTGTGAGAAAGGGTGGGAAAGTGTAGGGACCCCTCCCACACACACTACCCACCACAGCGCACAGCTTCTATTGTACAGGGTTCCTCATTGCACGCATGCAGCTCCTGGCCCTGTATCACCAGGGGAAGCCTCACACCACGGAAATGATTGCCTTCCACACCACGTGCAGCTGCTGGGACTCTGCCAGAAGTGGTGGGAAGCCTCACGCCCTGCTTCTGTGGTGGAAGCTGGCTCCATTGTGTGGGGCTTCCCCCAGTGGCATGCAAGTTCTGGCATCTGGCATCTGTGTGATGCAGGGAGCACCACATGATAGAGGCAGCCAGCCTGTCTGTGCTTCTTGTCACCATGTACGGTTCTCACTGGAGCCACACACAGCAGGGCAGCAGCATGTGTGGGCCACAATTGCTCCAAGGGCCCCTGCCTACTCTTGCTGATGTCACTGGAAGCAAGAACTGTGCACCATGTGGTGGGGGGAAGTGGACGAAGTCCCCCATGGCCCCACCTTCCCTCACAACCCACCCCCTGCCCCCACCCCCCACATATACAAACACCTCTCAACATACGGTACACCCTCCACAAACAAAGCCATGCTCCCTCACAATCCCTACACTCACCCCCACACCCCACCATATGCACACACACACCCCAATCACACCTCCACTCTAGAGTAATTTACTCTAGAGTAAACCCACCAGAGAGCAAATGCACGTGTAGACTCACCCACTGAGGAGTAAGGGAAGGGATAAAAATAAATAAGATTAAATAATAAAAGGCTTAAATCAGATGAAATAAAAGAAATGAAGGAATGGTTTGGAGAAAGGACAGAGAAATATCTTTCTTGTGAAGGCCACCTGGGTGGAGGAAGGAAAAGAATGGTCCTTCTAATTTGCCTGAAGGGGAGGGGATAAAAGGGTTAAGGAGTTTTACCAAAATTTATATTCCAGCAAAATGTTGCATCAAGTATCCCTTAACACTTTTTTGGAGGCAAGCTTGGAGGAAAATGGCAGCAACTAGAGAAGATACGGGAAGAACTATGGGAGTCAACACAAGCCATCAAGGCAAGACTGTCCCCGGAGAATGACGGGCTTCCAACAGAATTTTACAAAACTTTTTTGGATATACTGGATGTTTCTGAAAGAGATGCTTCCTGTGCAGTAGCATAGTTTACTACTACTAAACTTTATTTAGAAAAAGCATAGGAATGCAAGTTTCTGTTTGCCTTGCTGAAGAAGATACGGTTCCCACCAAAGTTTCTACATTAGATCAAAGCTTTATACAAAGGAGCACAGTGTAGAGTAGGAGTGAATAGTCCTCTAACAGATGAAGTCAAAGTCATATCAGGCATAGACACATGTCCTTCCTGCTGCCACTCCAATTCATCTGCACCACTGAACTATTGGCATAAAGGATCAGGACAGATCATGGAATTGATCATGTATCAATCCATGCAGGAAAGTGTTAATAGGTGAAATGCATATTGTACAGGGACAACATTAATATCCTAGTAAAAGTTAGTATGTCCCTAGAACATGTGATGAGACACAAATGAATATAGGAAGGCACTGGAGGCAAAACTAAGTGTACAAAAAAGTGAATGCATGGGGAGGGGAAGATGGAAGAAACAGGAAAACTGGGTTTACAGGTTATGACAGATCAAATCAAGGTATAGGAAGTGGAGGTGGATGCACAGCTGACAGATGAAGTCACCTGGGATAAAGTGAAAGAAAAAGTGAGCCAAAAGCTGAGGAGCTGGTGCAATACGTTCTCAATGTCAAAATAAACAAATGTAATTAAGAAAGTGAACAGAGGATAAGGCTTCCAAGATGTGTTTCTGTTTGTTTATGTGAAGTATGTCAGTCTATGATGCATGGAAGGGATAAAAGGAGGCATGGGTGGGCTGGGTTTGTCTGGTTCTATGCAGGGATGTTATTGCATAATTATAATATATATAAGTATGGCCCTGGGCCTGGACAGTTTTACCAATGTATGAGATGATTGTAAAATTTGTGAATTAGTATGGGATGCAGATAATACCCACAAAATAGTTGGTGAACCATAAAAAAAAATCAAGGCTTGGCTCAGGAAAAAAGAGATTATGTTTCCAGGAGGGAGGTTTAAATGGGTAGAAGCTAAACAATATGGAAGGGAGTATTTGACAAAAGCTTACAGAAGCAGCACCAGGACTTCAGTTGGCTGCTAGCACATTGGATGTAACCAATACAGGTTTTCCATTACAGTTGGGGATGTGTAGAACAGTGGAATGTCTCAGACAAACACGCCACAGGGAAGAAAGCATATGGCATATGATTTGAGAGTCCCAGTTCCCCAGAACAGTCTAGGGGAAGGCAGAGAAACTCCTACAGTGTCTGGGTGCTAAGAAATAACTCATGCTAGAAGTGGTTCTGTATGGAGTGTGGGTCAAGGCCTAGAGACAGGATGGAGAAAGAGTATGGAAAGCTGTAGTGAACTTTTGCAAGACATTGTGGAAGACAAAAAAACTTACTAGTCTTGCAACAACTGGAAGTTTCTGTGGAAAATACCTTGCATTTGGCCTTGATGAATGAATTGGGGTGATACAACTGGTGGGATACAAGAAAACTAGGTAAGGAGAAGGTTATGGAAAAGAGAAGAATGGAGATACCTAGTAGGTATAGGAGGATGAAAAGATGATGAGGTCTGAGAGGCAGTGGAGCTATAGCCACTGGCCAGGTGTTGGTTAGGAAAAAAGGTATGATAGGGCTAAGACAAGACATATACGGGATAAAGGGTGATAGCCATTAATAGACAAGCTTGGAAAGCAACAGGGAATAATGTGGTATTAAGAAACAGAAGTGTTCAGGTCTCAGGGCTAATGAGAATTTAGGCAATGGCAATGTGTAGGGGGTGTGCAGGAGTACACGTGCACCCCCTGAGGGTGCCAATGCACCCCCTGACCAGTCACACTCACCACTTAGGTAACAAGCAGGAGGGTCAGGTGGGAGCACTTGGTGCCCCCCCTACAAGTGCTGGCTGGGGAGTGGAGAGCCATGGCACTCCCAGAAGTGGCCATAGCCACTTCCGGAAGCAGCTGCAGTGATTGGTCATCTTATGATCAGCCACAGCAGTTGGCCAACTTGCGATCGGCTGCGAAGGGACACCTCCTCCCCCCAACCCCCTGCAGTCAGCAAGATCAGCCACGGGGGGGATCCCCTCCCCTCCCCTTCCCTCCCCCCGCCACTGACTTGTCCAGGGAGGCATGTGAATTTGGGGGAAGAGGAAATTGTTGGATAATGTAAATATATTCTGTGCTTTTGTTGGTCTTATTTGTCAAAGTACTGGAACCTAATGGAAGCATGTTTTAAGTTTTAACATCTTACTGTTTCCTCATACTGAATGTACTTTTTCAGTGTAGCATAAGCTGATGGAGAATGTTTCAAGTTTGATACTGTATTGTTTTGTTTTGTTGGCTTGTGGTTGATATAGTCCTTATAACACAATGTAAGTGAATGGAAGCAGGTTTTTACATTTTGATACTTTCATAAAAAATAATGTTCCCCTCAGTATGCCTTCCCAATGTAGTTCCTATTTTTTACATGCTCAGTGTGGCTTGCATTCAATCAACTTCATAGTTAATTCCATTACTGAGAACATGCTGCTTCTGTCAGCAGTTTAATGATGGAAATTGTTTTTAATGAGGAGGTTTCCCTGTATGAGAACATAAGATTATCCTTGCTGATTGGGTGGGGGGGGAACTGACCTCATCTTATATTTGAGTAAATATATTACTTGCAACTGATATGCTATGTATGGCACATCAAGGTAATGTGGGTGCCATCAATGGCTCAAACAAAGTTTGGAAACTCCATGCAGATGAGTTCAACAGTGAACCCCTGAAGTTCTGTGATATGACTGATCTGTGGTGCCAGCACCCACTTGATCTCCAGGCACATCTTATGCATCATTGATCCCTTCTCCATCATCCCAAGCAGCAGCGAGTTTTGAAAGACAAGTGCATCATGGGCACTTCTTGCCCACCCCGTGTAAATGTTAGTAAATCTTCCATGGTGATCCACTACAACTTTTGAGAATTACTGAAGAAAATCCATTCCCGTTGATGAATAACCGGTTGTTCTGACATGGTGACAAGACAGGAATGTGTGGACTGTCTAGTGCTCCCACACAGTTCAGGAAGGCCATCACCCTGAATCCTTCTACCACCTCCCTGGGGTTACTGAGGCAGATGAATTTGTTTGCTGCCAACCTGCAGCAGCTCACAAACCTCTCTTATTGCTACCCCAGCCATGCAGGGAGCCATGCCGAACTGATTTGTGATGTGGCGCAGGCTTGTTGGAGTAGTCAGTTTCATCACAGCCATGGCAACACACTTCTCTGGGATGATGGGCTTCTGCATGGCAGTTTTCTGGTGCTCAATGTGTGTTGCCAGTACACTATGTGGAAGGTGTCCCTGCTCATTCTGAATGTCATCATTCCAAATCAATATAACAACGCATTTCCACCACCCAGAGCTGCTTTCATGTGCCCAGATCTGGCAATTGTTGCCATTAAGGTCTGGCCAGAAAGTCTCTATGGTATCGTGAACCCTAAATTAATCTTCTTCAAAACACATCACACCTTGTACAGTTCTTTCATCAACCTGTGCACTGAGGCAAACATCTGAACATGGTTTTCCAAGAGTTTGAACAGACACCAGCCCAGTTCAATAAACCGTATAATTTCCTCTTTTAGAAGTAGACCTCTGTGAAGTAACTCTTCTAGGGCCATCAATATTATTGTTTTCCTGTCACTTACTCCATTAGGAATAGAGGAAGCCATACTCCTGTTTAACAAGCAGTGCACAGAGACAATTTTGCCTGTCCCTGGTCCCCAAAGTCTGCAAAACTGTTCCATTTGTATGAGAACACTCACACCATTTACACGTCAATAGCTATCCTCCCCAGCTTCTGTTACAAAACCCTATTGCGTGCTGCTTTGGGGTGTGCTGATGCATGGCTTGGTTGGTGGCCTTGACACAGCTTTACTTAAGCATCCATTTCCAAGTTACTTTATCTATTCTTCCCAGAGCCCTCTTTTCCTACAACCAAATCCCCATTCCTGCATTTCCTTCCTGTATGGCAAAGGCCTATTCCATAATGATTAATTACCAGGAGCTACCCAACCCATACCATATGCACCCAATGCTACATGTTAGGGTTCTCTCCCAGAATTGGCAAAAGCCTACTTAGCGGTGACGTGACTTGCACTTGGCAAGCCAGGCACTTCAGTTGCTCTGTTCAACAGTCAGCCACCCCCTACATTTCTGAGGTTCCAGGAATATTTCACTTGCAATATTCCCAGCCAATCTCCCTCCACGCCCCACCCCAGCCTGGGAGTATGGGGGCCCCCTACTCACAGCACATGCCTGGCTTTCACCATTCACTGTTTCAGGCCACCCTAGGCACATGCTAGGGTTCACTCCCCAAATTTCCAACTGCCTGCCTGTGCACTGAAAGTCATGGAATATTTCACTTGGTCTCTGTACCACACAGCACTCACCCACCTGCCCTCCAACCCCCCATGCGACATGCTAGGGTTCGCTCCTCAGATTTTCAACTGCATGTCTGCATGCTGAAGGACATGGAACATTCCACTTGGTCTCTACACCAGCCAGTAACCCCCCCCTCCATTGCAAAAACCATGATTGCCTTGTGGACACAGCTCACGTAGGATGGTTAGGGTGATGGATGCTGATTGAATGGAGATGGGTTTTAATGAAGCTCAGTTCTAAAGGTCTGATTTTCTCATCTGCAGTGCTTTACCACCATTTTGAGCAAACACCAGCACAATTGCTTTTTGAGTTTGTTTGTCAGTACCAACACCTTGACTCACAAAGGAAAAACTGCCAAAAATGTATGTAGAATGCACCGATCACACCTGTACTGTTATGTATCTCTTCATAAAAGTTTAACAGGCTTCTGCTCATAGGACATACACAAGACCAAGGCTTAAAGGAGCAGGCTGGTCTGCAAACACTCTCTCATCTCATCTCACCTGGCAAAGTTGCGCTATGGAGGGGACAAAGAAAAAGCAACACCCTTCCACCTCAAAAGATCTGTCAGATACTTCACAACACTGGGGACCAAACTGGGCTCATGCAGAAGTTGAGGCAGTGATTGATATTTGGGGTGAAAGGAAGATGCTGACACAACTGGAAAACTGAAGAAATAAGCTGGTGTATGCATCTATTGCTGAACTATTGCTGGAACAAGGCTACATTTGCAACTAGGAACAGTGTCAGAGTAAGATCAGTTCCCTAAAGTGTGCATTTCATTGTGCCAAGGACACTATGACAAGCTGGCTACCATTCTTACAAGAGATGCTGGAGACGCTTGCCTGCAGGCATTAAGCATGACAAGTAGACCGAAGAAGACTGCCACAGAGTTACCTCTCTGGTGCCGCAGTATGGTAGGCTATTCTGACAACACCAAGGACTGTGGCGTAGGCACTTCAAAAACTGCAAGCAGTCAGTCCCAGTCACAGATGACCAAGGTCTGATAGGATTTCTCAAAGGACCTATTTGGCACAGAGCCACAAATGAGCTTGTCCTTTACTACAGTGTCTCCACCAGTTTTCATACATGGATCAGGAGGAGGGGCAGGAGGCTTCAGGTTCACAAGAGACTGGTCAGTTCTGTGAAGATGTCACAAGCCACGTGACCTGTGACTTGTAAGTTAGAGCCATAGTAGGAAACATCAAGCTAAAAGATTTGGGCACTGTGCTTTTTTAGGCTGGTGGGCAGAGGCTTCTCAGATCAACTTAAAGTCATTTCCACTCTGCACATTCACATGGTGATTGGGGGTGGGAGGGTTAAAAGCACTTGCGGGTGGTAGGTGTAATTCACGGGGGTGGCAAAAGTAAAATACGGTAAGCAGGGAAATGTAACACTTTTGGGATGATGTAGATTACGCTGGAGGGAGCCGTGATAACATGAGGGGGTGCAGTTGATAAACCTTGGGGAGGGGGTGTTATTTTAAAAAGTTGGGTGAGTGGTATACAGGTGATACACCATGTGGGGTTTGCCGTTGCTAATACCTCATGAGACCTTTTTTTTTCTTTTCTAAAGCTACTCCTAGTACTACAGCTGTGGTTCCTAAATGCTCAGGCAATTAGCAATGCTGAGTGACAGTGTAACGACAGAATATATGAATGGCAATCAAAGGAAAGCATGCTGGAGCTACTGGTTCAATCATGCCAAAGTCAATCTATGAGCACTGACTGATTGGCTGACAACACTAGGGAGATCTTTGCTAGGCTATTAAGGTTAGAAGGAAACCATTGTTGATACTATTATGAGCAGCACTAAGGAATTCTCAGGCATTGCTAAGCATTTCCATGCAGATGCTCATCATAGAGGGCATTTGGAGGCAAGCTTTAGACAGGAGCTTTTCAGACACCTTGACAATGGCAACACTGAGAATAGAGCACCCAAAGGCATTGTGCTGTCAGATCAAAAAGACAGCCATGCCTCCTGTATCCACAAGAGGAGATCCCCATTACACTTTAGAGATGAAGAGGTGGAGGTTACAGAGCAGACATGGAGCGGGGGAGGGGCAAAGAGGGGGGCATCTTGGAGGAATCAGGGTTCTCATGTGTAAAGCATGAGTCGACTCAAAGCTGAGGGAGGTCTGAATAAAATTTCACATCTACAGGCAATCAGTAGTGCTGATGCTTGAAGTGTTTTCTTACTTCTTATTACCTTTTATTACTATGTAGTGAATGCATGTACCTTTCTTTAGGTTCATTACCTGTGCATATATGGGAAAAGAGGGGTGATGGGATTTTTTTAGTTTTCCTTTGGTGGTGTGGGTGGGAGGCAATGCTGCCTCATCTGCTCTGACCTGCAGTTATGACATCAGAGTACCCTTCTATCTTTTGAATGACATTTGAATGGGTGGCGGGGCAGAGGGAAAGGAAGAAAACCTACAATTTAAGGGTATTTTTTCTTTTTATGTCTTATTAACTCTTTCACTATTGGTTGTGTAATTTTCACTGAAATAAAGTTCAGTCAAGTTGCACAAAAATACTCTGACTCCCTAAATACCGAGAAGTTTATTTACTACTTACATAGAAGATAACTGCACAGTCAGGATTGGTATCAAAACAAAGGTCAATTTTATTGTAAATGAGGATTAAAATTAACAAAAAAATATAATAGGAAACAAATGAGAATTATATGAAGTAGAATTCAGTTTTATTACCTTAAAAGAGTAAAGCTAGGCTAATGCTGTTATATAGGTATAGAAGATTACGTTCAGACACAAAGGATTATTGACTGTAAATGCAACCTGAAGTGAGAGGTCTCACTTTTCAATGTGTGAAGTCGTGTTACAGAAGCAATCCTATTTTTAGTGCACTCATACTTATTGCTGTAAATCAGCGGTCTCCACCTTTTAAGTAGGAGATCACCTTTGGCATTTAAAAGCAACCTAAGATCTGCCATGCGGTGCCACCACTCTGCTCCCCAACCCCTGCCCAGCAGGTAAGTCTATGAGGAGAGAGGTGGGAGTACAGATTGAGACAGAGAGAGAAAAAATTATTTGGAGGAATGCTTCCCCAGCAAGTAAGTCCCAGCCAGCCAGGACCCCACTCAGCTTACCCTGCATCTACCTCTGAGGCACCGTCCCTCACAATGAGGGGCTTGATCTAGCCCTTTCCTTCCCTTCCCCACAGATTGACCTGCTGGGATGGGCCATTTGTGTTCATGGACACAGACACTCAGCCCCCCAACCCCAGCCTTGGATTGACTCCAAGAAGCTCTGAGATTTACCGCAAAAGGCTCCAAGATCTACCAATGGATCAAGATCCACTGGTTAGTGACCACTGCTGTAAATGTTATTAACCACTGGGCACAGTTCTACATCGCCCCTCAATGCAGAGTCCTGGTTCACCCCCCAAAGCAAGTACCACTAACATAGATAGTTGTGACTGAGAGGGGAACCAGTTCAACATGCCAAGTTAGGAGGGGTACTTATCTTCCTCCACCACTCCCATCCCTACTAGGGCCACATATTACATGCATTCCCATGTGCAGATTTCCTAAATACCTCATAAGACATACAATGAGAGAAACAGTAGACAGTGTCTACTACTTGACCTCTTTTGATTCAGTGATAGAACTTGTTCACTCAGACTAGTCTAAAATCAGAAACATATTACTCTTATGTCTGGAGGTTTTAATTAGAGTTATTATTAGAAATAATTATAGTGTAATTTGAGTTATTAACTAGAGTTACGATTCTAGGTTATACAGACATTTTAGCAAAACCCAAGTGCTTGGTGCCACACCAGTTTAATACTGTATGCATTACTTCAGAATATTGCAGACTACACAATGGCAATCAGTAGTCTCATTAAACATCAAAACTAAAAACCTGGATATTTGTGCGTGGACTTAGAAGCCTAATAGTAGTTGCTTTCTTACATGTAAAAACAAACACCTCATAATGTGAGCTATTAAAACTGCTAGAATTGGTCAGACATATGGAATCAGAACCCATTATGGCTCCCCACCCCACCCAAAGCAAATACCACTACCATAAGTAGTCGTGGCTGAGAGGGACACTTGTGCAACCTGCCACATTAGGAGAGTTGTTTATACTACCCCCCACCACTCACACCCCATGAGGACCACATATCAGAAGCTCTGTCATGAGGAAAAGCCTCATCATTTATATTTATATTATTAATTCTATCAAAAAGCGTATTGTTATTAATTAATGTTAGAACAACTTGTGATCATACATTAGAAATAGGATGAACAAATACAATCTTCTCATTCATCAGAGCTCAACTGAGATGTGTCACTACTTGGAAGTGGTTGGATGTGTGAGAGCCTTGTTGGAGGGCTTGCAGGAGAAGCTGCAGGTTGGGCAGTTGGCCCTGTTCCTAGGACCATCAGGACCAGAATGGTGATCAGCACACCTGCCATGACCTGTCAATCCTATCAGTTTTGTGTACAACTTCATTGTACTTATTGCTTAATCTGGTGAAGTACCCCAGTGACACTTCCCATAGACCGGCAAATTTGTTGAACAAGTGCCTTGATCCATTCTGTGCATTCATTCAGGCTTTTCACAATCTGATTCATTCTGACATCAGCAGCCCAGCTGATCCTCCTAATTGTCCTCAGGGGTGGGGTAGCAATCAGAACTGGAAAATCAAACAAAAGGGATGAAACAATAATCAATAAAACACATTATTTGAAAGGTCCAACTTTTGTTGCATTGTGTGATGTAGCTTTCACATTATTACTGAATCTGCATGTGAGGGTCTGCATCCTTCAAGGGGATCAGGGAGTACCATCTCAAATTGAAGAGAGATAGCTCATAGTAGTGTGCTCTGAATTTTCCCACATTACCTTACCTACAGCACTTTACCCTCCTCCCAGCACAGCCTACAATACCTTCCAAAATCACAAATGTAAAGATGGCAGCTAGGGAACACACCTTGTATGGAGGTAGAGGTCCCAGGTCTCTCCTTGTAGTGCTCAGAGCCCATATAGGACCTGTTACCACATGCACTACTGAGCTCTGAACTCAAGTCACTGACAGCAATGCCTGTGGCTGATGTGGTTGGAGAGCTGCCAACACTAGTGGAACTGTTTAGTGGAGAGGATGCTGTGGTGCTAGTGGTTCTGGAGGTGCAGCATTTCAAGACATCCATAACTCACTGTATGTATTGATAGTTGATAAGGTGCTTGACGTATATGCCCAAGCATTGTGCCCTGGTGCCATCCCTATGGAACTTGGCAAGCAGTGACTTCACCTTCACATGGCACTGATTGGGGGCTTTCTTGTGGCCATGGTCTGCCATTCTGCTGGGGACATCCCAGTATATGTGTCAGTTTGGTCTTGGGCTGATCACAAATTGGCAAAGCACCTCTGGTTGTGCCAGTACACACATGAGGCTCTAAATTTCATTAATGGTCCATGCACTTCTAGTCTTTGTTGGTACTGTCTGCTTCATCTTCTGATGTTCTTCAGCCATGTCTGCTACGTGGGTATACCCCCAAGTGTCCTGGAGCATCAATTTATAGAGTTCTGACAGACCTCTCCTTGGAAAGGTCACCTCCAGCAAAGCAGCACATTTTGCACAGAAAAGTAGCAAAATCTGGTGCAAAACCCAGGTGCTGATCAAGATTAATTTAGGGTCAGTCTGCTCTGTGGAAACAATGAGAGTAAAGGCCTGATTGCTCGGTGCCAGGTGGAAACAAAAAGTAGTACCCTAATATGCTGACCAATGAGTAGCAAAGCGAAGGAAGGAAGGTACCAGCATGTCTGCAAAGAAGGTTCATATTGCACCAAAACAAGGTAGGGACAGGGTGAGGGGAGTGAACTTTCCATAACCTGATGAACAGCAGCCCTATAAATTGTGGGAGCAGTGGTCAGGGTACAGGTACATCATATTGATCAGAGGTGTCTGATGCTGAGGAGAGAAGACAGCAGACCAGAGGCAAAAGAACACAGCCAACCATGCTGTGTAGTACTAGGGCAAGAGTGTCTTGGATACGTCCAAGGAGAGTTGCCCTCGGAGGGCATGATAATACAGTGCTCAACTGCAGGCAGAAGTCCAAAATGAAAGCTACTTTCCAATGTGGAAAACTGGCACATCAAGCCATTGTTAAGTGACATCCCGACATGTGAAATGACTCCTAAGATTAGGGTGGGTCCTGGGAGCGGGCAAGCGATGGATGAATGCAGACAAATGACATGATACATGGCAGGGAGCGGGGGCTTATTTCAACATGCAAATAACTAGAGGGGTGGAGGGAGTGGTATTTGATTTCTGTGCAGGAAGATGAAAAGTAATATGAAGCACAGAGGCTCTGCTTGCTGGTGAATACTGTTCAGGCTTTCAGGAAAGGACCTTCTTGGTGCCTTTGTCTAGAAACCTTGCTATGCACTTGCCTAAATGCCTCCCCGCCACCACCACCATTGCTTCCTTCCTGCTTTCAGCTCCGGTCAGTTACTGAGTACCCCAGCATGGTGCAGCCTGAAGAAAAATCCTGATTGATAATTGGAGAACATCACCATGTATTTCTGTTCTCTGCAGGGCCAGAAACATACTGAGGAGCCCCCCCGACCCAGACCCCGAAGAGCGACTCGTTGGTGGCAGCAAGTTCCCCCTGGACCTAGGGCAGCCTGTGCAGCTGCAGAGCCTGTGCCTGAGGTGCCGCTTGGGAACAGGTATGCAGCCCTGGCTACCTTGGAGGAGGTTCCTGAGGTGCACCCCCCTCAAGAGGCTGTTCGTGCGCCATCAACGCACGGGGACAAGAAGAACAGAACCCGAAGGAGGATCAAGCGTCGAGTCCTGGTCATTGGGGATTCCATCCTGAGGGGCACGGAGTGTCCCATCTGCCGTCCGGACCCCTTGGGCCAAGAGGTCTGCTGCCTGCCTGGAGCGCGGGTTCGGGACATCATGGAGAGCATCCAGAAGATGGTGAGGCCCACAGACTACTATCCACTAGTGGTAGTCCACGTGGGGACCAATGACGCTTCAAGAGGCCGGCCGGAGGACATCATGGAGGATTTCAAGACTCTTGGACGGCAGCTCAAGTCAGTTGGAGCACAGGTGGTGTTTTCCTCCATT
>JAGPOW010000008.1:0-30112 GCA_030014935.1 Caiman crocodilus
GCGCCGCGAATGAAAGGGACCGTGGGCGATGACTGACCAGTGTGAACAGGAGCCGGCACGCGATGCTGTAGGCAGCAGGGCAAGTACTACTCCCGTGTGGTAGAAAACCGCCCGTTTCTCCCCAAAAACTCTGCTCTGTGACAAGCCGGTTAGGGTGGGCCCAGCACGACGCGCCCCGTCCTGCTCTCCCCGGGTAACCCGAGCCGGCGCCGCTCCCGAGGGAGGGGACCTGCTCCCCTGCCCACCGACTGGCGTCACGCCCCGGTGAGGGGCTTGGGCTCCCGGTGGCTGGCGGTGTCCGTCTGCCCGGCAACCAGCGATGCGTTTCCCGTCCGGGGGCTGGCGGCCAACAGGTGCCGGCTGCCGTTGGAGCAGGTAAGTGAGGGCGCACGTTTCCAGGGACGCCCAGGAACTGACGCGCGGGATCGCCCGAACCGCGCTCTCCCTCAACTCGCGGTCGAGGGCCCGCCGCCTCCGGCACGCATCTCCCCGCCCGGGCGCGATACCCGCGCGCAAGCTGCTACCTAGCTCCCCGGCGCGCAGCATCTCAGGTGCACGGTGCAGGCTGCCTGCCCCGTCCGCTCGGGCTCTCCGCGATCCCAGCCCTGCTCCTCGCAACCAACAGCGCGCTCCCCTCCGCCTGGCGAGGCAGACTTAGTGGGAGTGGGTCCCCGTTACGTCTACACACACGCTAACGCTGTTCCCCACCCAATAACAACGTCAAACCTCGCTCCCGCCCTGCCCCCCCGGGGCCCACGAGCAGGAACCTGAAGGGGAACAGGAAAAGGCACGGTGGAAACGGAGCAGGAAACCGCAGCCCCTGCCCCCAACCTGGGGGCTAATAACCACAGGCCAGCCTGGGCCCAGGAAGGGGGTGACTGAGTCATGCCACCCGCGTCACGGGGGGGGTCGCTAGCCCCGGATGCGGCTAGCTCTGGGATGGTGCAGCACGTAACACAAGCTAGCTCCAGCAGGTGCGGGCAGCACAAACGGCCAGGCCCAACAGGTCACAAAGTGCATTTATTCTCCATCGCCCCCGACTACAGAATTCCCACCCCCAAAATGAGAAACCCCAAACCCGCCCACAGTACATTCAAGAGGAAAGATGGCCCCAGGCATCCGGGGGCTTGGCCCCGCCCCAGGGGACCCAGGAGGGAAGGGGTTAATACTGGTGTGCGCTGTAGTGACATGGGGGACAAGTCAGGGCCCCCCTAAAAAAGGCACAGCGGGTACAAGGCAGTGTTGAGAGAGGGGCGCGGAGAACCAGGTGGCCAGAGCTGGGAGGGACCCAGGTACCAGGCTCCCGCCCCTTTAAAGTCTGCCAGCACCGTGGTGGCAGCCACAGGAAGTGACACCCAGTGAGACAGGAAGTGGGTCTAGGGCAGAGGGGCAAGACCCACCCCCAGCAGGAATTGGGCGACCAATCTAGAAGGGGGTGGGGAGAAATGGCCTGGACCAGAGGTGAAATAGGAAGGGTGGGACCACAGGACAAAAATCAACAGGCAGGAAGTGGCCCCACCCAAGACAGGAAGTAGCCTCAGCTTGTCTGTCTGTCAGTGCAAGGGTCCCGCCCCGCTCGGAGGCTGGGGGAGGTGCAGGGAGGTTGGAACCCTGGGAATCGGGGCAGGGAGCCTGGCTCCACCTCTCTATCAGCCTGGCTCCGCCCCCAAGCCCACCCAGCCCCCTCCTCCAAGCCCCGCCCAATAGGCTGTGGCCAGGTGGCAGGACGGGGGGGCAGGAAGGGGCGATGCTAGCCAGTGCTGATGGCGATGACGATGATGGCGATGATGACGACGACCGTGAGGGAGAGGCAGATGCCGATCATCACCTTCTTCTGCAGGGGGCGGAAGGGGAGGGGTTAGATGGCCGGAGAAGCCCCGCCCCCTGGGAACCCAGACGTGGGGCTGGCCCCCCCGGAGCCCGGTCTCCCCGCCCCAGCAACCCAGGCGCCCGGGCACCTTGCGGGCCTTGTGCTGGCTCTCGCGGGCGGCCACCAGGTGCTCGTGGCCCTTGTGCACGTAGTCCTCCGAGTCCAGGATGTTCTTCTCAATGCGGTCGATCATCTCACCCTGCGCCGCCCCCGCGGGCAGACAGCGAGCGTCAGCAAGGGGCCACGCTCGGGACAGGAAATAGCCGCTACAGCCAATGGGAGGGGGCACGCAGGGAGTGGGTATGCCCAGGGCATACGGGAAGTGACCCCCTCCCGTGGCCCATGATGTGCTTGGGACAGGAAGTGGGCACTTGTCCAGGTCATGGGGCATACAGGAAGTGACCCCCCCTATGGCCAATAATGTGCTCAGGACACAAAGTGGCTGCGCCTAAGACAGGAAGTGAACACCACTGGCAACAGTGTGGCAGGCAGGAAAGCTGCACCTAAATGACAGGAAGTGGGGCATTTGGGACAGGAAGTGGCCTGCCAACAGAAAGCAGAGGGACAGGAAATGGAACAACCGGGGCAGGCAGTCGCCCTGCCCCTTGACAGGAGGCTTCGGGAGTGCATCCAGGACAGGAAGTGGCCCTGCCTCCTGACAGGAAGCAGGGGTGGGGTGTCCGGGACAGGAAGTGGGTACCTGCAGCTCCACCTCGGTGGCCAGGTAGGTGAACATGTCGTGCAGCTCCTGGATGCTGCGCTCCAGCTTGAGGATCTCGCCGTGACGCGTCTCGATCTCGTTCAGCGCCTGCTTTGTCACCCGCGTGTCCTTCATGATCTGGGGGCAGGCGGCGGGGTCAGAGCCTGCCACGGCCCTGGCCCCCGACCGCAGTCCCGCTCCCCCGACACACTCACGTTGGACACAAACACCTCGGTCTGCCCCGTCTCCAGCATCTGCTCCAGCTCCTCGTCCGACACCACCCCGCCGCCGGCTGCGCAAGAGATGGGGCGTGAGATCCCGGGCACCTGCCCCCCACACCCCGGCGCCCGCCCCCCACGCACTGATCTGCAGCTGGCGCTGGATGCGCTCCACGTTGCGGTCGCGATAGGCCGACTGGCTGGCGTTGCACTGGTTGATCAGCGCCTGGAACTGCCGGAACAGGACCCCATGCTGGGGGGCAATTAGGGGAGCAGTTAGTGGTGGGGCAGGGGGAGGTGTCTGCCCCGCCCCCAGCCCAGCTCTCCCCCCACCCCCCACCTCACCTGTGTTCGCCTCATGCGGGCGGCCACCGTGTTGTGGTTCTCGTCCTCAGCCCCCTTCTTGGGCTCCATGGCTGGGAGGGGAGGCAGGAGGGGTGAGGGACCCAGGGGTCCGGGCCCCAAGCCCCCACCCCAGGGAGCCCAGGAGTCCGGGACCCCAAAACCCTGGCCCCAAAATCCCAGACGCACCCTTGAGCTGTGCCTGCACATCCTTGGCGATCTCCCGAATCTCCTCCCGCAGCCGCTGCAAGTCACGCTTCATGCCTGGGGGCGGGCAGGTCAGCCTTGGCCCCGCCCCCAGGGGCCTCAGATCCCGCCCTCAACTCTACAGCTCCCCAGCGTCTCCCAGTGCCCCTCGCACCCCCAGTCCCTGTCACGGCCTCCTGGCCCCCCCGCGCCCTGCAGCCCTCCCTCCAGTCCCCATGCAGCCCCGTCCCGGTCCTGCCTCCAGTTCCTCCTCCCACCCTGTCCCAGTACTGCACAGCCCCCCGCAGCCCCGTCCCAGTCTCTCCCATTGCCCTTCAGCCCCACAGCCCCATCCCAGTTGGCCCCAACCTCTACTCACTGTCCTCGGGCAGAGGCGTGGCCAGGATCATGCTCTGCTGCTTCTCCAGCTCGGCCACCTTCTGTGCCAGCGTGCGCAGCACCTCGCGCACCCCCCGTGCCTGGGGCAGATCAGGGGTGCCAACAACTGCCCCGGGGGCTCGGAAGAGCCCCCCGCACCCTCTGCAAAGCACCCAGCTCTGGGGTGGTGGTGGCATAGAACAGAGCGGGGCAGGAGGCAGTGATGCCCCTAGCTCTGGGGTGGAGCAGCTAGGTAACAGCCCAACATAACAGCTCTTAGGAGCCCCCTGAGATGCACCCAGCTCTGGGGTGTAGCAGAGAGAAAGAGCCAGGTATAACAACAAAGGGGGGGTGCCGAGTTGCACGCAGCTCTGGGGTGGGTCACAGAGGGCCAGCCACATATAACAGCCTTTGGTGGGGGGGCTGATAAGCAGCCAGCCCCCGGGTGGAGCAGCTGGGGAACAGCTGCATAGAAGATCCCAGAGGAGGCTTTCAAGATACGCCCAACTCTGGGGAGGACTGGTCATGTGTAACACACCATAGGGAGGGCTGAGAAGTGCCCAGTTCAGGGGTGGAGCAGCTGGGAAACAGCCAAGCATAACAGCTCCTAGGAAGCCTGCAAAGCACACCCAGGTGTGGGGCAGTGCAGCTCCTAGAAGTGTTCAAGCTGCGTCCAGTTCTGGGGTGTAGCAGAAAAAGCCACCTATAACACGCCATGGGGACGGCCGAGATGTGCTCAGCTCTGGGGCGGGTCACAGAAGACTGGCCATGCGTAACGCCCCATGGAAAGAATTGAGCCATGCCCAGCTCTGGGGGGCGGCCGCGGGGAACGGCCTGGCGCTGCGACCAGCTCTGGGGGGCGGCCGCGGGGAACGGCCTGGCGCTGCGACCAGCTCTGGGGGCGGCCGCGGGGAACGGCCTGGCGCTGCGACCAGCTCTGGGGGGCGGCGCCGTTACCTTGAGCAGCAGCTGGTGCCCGGGGTCCGTGTCGCCGGCCGAGCCGGGGTGCAACACCAGGGCCACGCGCTCCGGCTCGTCCTCCTCCGAGCTGCCATCGTCCTGCGGCCGAGGTCAGAGGTCAGCACCTGATGCCTGGGCTCCCGCCAGCGGGATGGGGCACGCGGGGTCCCCATGGGCGGGGCTGGCCGGGGAGGTGGGGCACGCGGGGTCCCCATGGGCGGAGCGCTGCGACGTGGGCTCCCTGTGGGGGCCGTGGAGGAGAGGGGCTCTCGGGGTGGGGGGCACCTGGGTTCCCCGGGGGGGGCCGGGACGTGGGTTCCCCAATGGGGGGGGGGTCTCACCTCCCGCAGTTCCCGGGTGCGGTCCCGCATGGTCTCGCCCGTGTCCCCCCTCCCCACCCCGCGCCCGGTGGAACTTCCCGGACAACCCGGTGCCTACGCCGCTGGGCAGGAACCGGAAGCTGCCCTGCCCCGAGTTGCCCAGGTGCCCCGATCACTCGCCGGAAGTCTCTCGCAGACCGGAAGTCACCCTGCCCCGAGGAGGGCGGGAGTGAGACGTAGGCTGGAAGTAGGGAGGGAAGTGGCTCCGTAACCGGACGTGCTGTCCCGCGGCCTCTAGGGAGCCATAGAGACGGCCGTAGAGGACTGGGAGGGGCGTTTCGCGTGTGTATCCCGGATGTTGGGGGTGCACTTCCTGTATTGGGCAGCGTGGGGCGGACACCCTCTCGCGGTGCTCCCGGCTCGGCCTGGCGCCACCGCGACCCCCTGGCCCCGGGCATCCCGCCCGCACCCCTACCAGGACAGCCCTGTTACTGCATAGCCCCGCGTGGGTGGGCCCCAGTCGGCTTCTACACACGTGTGCGATCGTGCACTGGTGTGTGTGTGTGGACGCACACACGGTTGTGCACACGTGGGATTTGTGCACCTCTGCATGTGTGCACGGGTACCTCTCCTAGCGCGTGCGAGGCGTGCAGCGCTGTGTGTGCAGCCGCGGTTGTGTTTCACTGGGCACGATTGTGCTTCCGCGTGTCTGTGGGACTGTGTATCTTTGTGTATGCACGAGTGGGCATGGGGCGGTGTGTGTGTGTGTGTGTGTGAGAATGTGTGTTGCGGTACTAGCTACGTGTGTTTGTGCGGGTTGGGCATCAGTGTATGTATGTGTGTGGCAGTGTGATAGTTGATCCCTGTGGGTGTTTGTGTGTCTCAGTGTGTGTGCATGCACAGTCTGTACATATACCATTGCGTGCCTGTGCATGTGCAGTTGTGTATTCTGGGGTGTGCAACGGGGTGTGCATGTGCAATCGTGCATATGTGTGTGCACAGTTGTGTGTCAGGGTGTGTGACTGTATGCATGTTTCTGGGTTTTGTGCACATATTTGCAGTTATTGGTGTGCGTGTGACTGATTGTACATTAGTGTGTGTATCAGTATGCGTCAGTGCACCATTGTGTACCTGCATGTGCTCTGGTGCGTTGCTCTGATCCTGTGTCATTGCGTAGTGGTCTGCAATCGCATGTGTGCATGTGCAGCTGTACGCATATGTGAGTGTGCATTGCAGCAAGTGTGTCACTGTGCCATTGTATGTAGGGCGATGCCCACACCTGTGCAGAGACACAGAATTACACACACCAGTACACAACGGCACACAGACAGCATCACACATGGGGTTAGACAATCATGCATAAGCACACAACCCAGTGACACACAGAGACACATAATGACACACGTGGCTACACACAAGAGCAGCACCCACTCACACACCTAAGGATATGAGGTTGCACACACATACAGATACACAATTGTACAGACATACACAAACACTGGTGCACAACCATCACACGCACGTAGGGATGTATAAACAGGTGCACATCCAATTGCACAGCCAGATACACAATTGCACACACACAGACCCATGTTCACACTAATGCACAATCACAGCTTCCCATACATGCACACATGATCTCACACATACACAGTTGCACGATTTCACAATCACAGATGTGTACACATACAGCATTGCACAATGGCACATGCATACACACGCAGTCACATGCACACTCAACCACCATTGCACACATGCAGAAGTGCACCTACATAGTGTCACACAATGGCGCAAACGTGCATGCACAATTGCACGCACACACACCATTGCACAAACACACACATGCACACTCGCACAATGAGACGTACACACAATCATACATGCAACTACCTGCACACACCAGCATACAATTGCAGGCACCTGTGCACAATCGCACACTCACCCACACTATTGCACACACATGTGCCAACACATAGACACCCAACTGCACAATTACCCACCCTGACATGCATGTATCATTGTATGTTCATACACCCCACAAGACACAGTTGCACAGGGAGACGCACACGATCACATGCACACATTGCACCCCTGCTACACAAAGCATCACACTCAATACATCACAAACATACACAATTGCATCTGTACAACAGCACACTCCCACTCCCACAACTGCCATAGGAGACAGACACAAGCACTTGCACACAGTGACACACATGCATGGATACATAATCACTCCCTATGGCACACCCTCATGTGTATGTGAACACACACAGATGCAGTCCTGTGGTCATGCACTGATGCTTGCACACCACTGAATGCACACGCACACACACACAGAGTAACACACTTATTCACATGTGCATGGGGGACCTAGGTGTTTGGGACACACAGACATATACACACATAGTGATAGACAATCTCACGCCCCCATTGCACACACTGTCATGCACAGATACACAATTGGGCATGGACACACTGACATGCATGCCATTGCACACCCACACAGTGACAGGCTCGGGCGCACATGGGAAACCCAGGTATCCCAGACACACACATACAAAATGATTCACAGTCCCCCCCATTGTGTACACTCAGATGCACACGCATACACAATTGCAGTCATGCACTGATACATGCACATCATTGTGCGCACACGTACACACATGCTTATACTGATGTGCACGGGGGAGCCCAGGACACACATGCACTGGTACACCATGACACACACACACACTCCCGTGCACGCGTGCACACACACAGACACACAATCGCTCAAACACGCACTGACACACGCAGAAACACGATGATACACAATCACGTGCAAGCGCACAGCTACACATACACTGTTACATGCACTGGTCATACTCTGATACATGCACCTGACTGTGCACACACACGCACGCACAGTGGCACATGCACTGATACACAAGCACGCACAGATACACGACCGCTCCATCACGCAGTGACACGCGCACACTCAGGGAACCCAGCGCCCGGGACACGCGCGCGCACACGCACACGCACGCGCCGTGACTCACCCCCCGGAGAACCCAGGCGCGGGGGGGGCGCTGCGGCCCCTCCCCCCTCCCGCATCCCCCCCCCGCCGCCGGCCCCGCCCCCCCGATTGCCGCAGCCGCCGCGCCAGCCCCGGCAGCCCCGCACCGCCCCGCACGGGCCCCGCCGCCGCCGCCGCCGCCGCCGCCGCCATGAAGGACCGGACCCAGGAGCTGCGCAGCGTGAGCCCCGCACCCCCGCGGCCGGGGGACCCGCACCCCCAAACCGCCCTCCCGCACCGGCACCCCCGCGCCCCGAGGCCAGCACCTCCCCCGCACCGCCCGGGCACCCCCCGCAAAAGTCCCCCCCGCCCTCCCCGCCCGCCACAGCCGGGGGCGCCCACCAGTTTCGGGGGCTACTGGTCCGTTTCCACTCGGGCACCGGCCCCTCCGGGCGGGCGGGCGGGGGGGCACTGGTGCGTTCCCAGCAGGGGCGGCCGCCGACCGGGTTCCGCAGGGCAGCCGCGTCCGTCCCCCCGCCCGTCCCTGCCGCGGGAGGCGCCGAGCCATGCCGTGAATCGCGATCGCGGGGGGCTCCGAGCAGTTTGTCAGTCCCGGGGGTAGCGATCATGTCCGGCGGCGTGGGGCGGGGGACCAGTTTCAGGGCGGGGGTAGCCATCACTTTCGGAGGGGTATCGATCACTTTTCATGGGTATCGGTCAGTCTCGACAGGGCATTGATCAGCTCCCCTGGCTTTCCATAGGGGCCTTGCTCAGCTGTGCGCGCGCGGGGGGATTGAGCAGCTCCCCTGGGCCTCCATCGGTGTGGCGGGCGGGACTATGGACCGGTTCCAGCAGGGTACCGACCAGTTTCGGGGCTGGGGGACACTGACCCCTTCTTTCCGCCAGCGACAGGCGATCAGCGATCGTTTGGCCCGTGGCTTGGTCTCTGTGGTGGGAGGCGGTGTATCGATCAGTTTCATTGGGCATTGAAGAGTTTTACTGGGCGGGGAATCCGATCCAGGGCCCTGGATATCGATCACTTCCACCCGGGGCTGGGGGTGTGGATTGGCCCCACTGTCCGTGGGGGTAGCGATCAATTCCAGGGAAGGATATTGATCCGTGTCTGCAGGGTATTGATCAGTCCCAATGCGGGGGATATTGATCAGGTTCAATAGGCAGATATTGATTGGTGTCTATCGGATATTGATCAGTTGCGATCAGGGGATTCTGATCAGTTGGGTATCGATCAGTTTCAGTGGGGGGATATTGATCGTGTCGGGGGGTATCGATCAGCCTCTGCGGGTATTGATCACTTCCAATGGGCGGAGAGCGATCGGTTTCAGTGGGGGGAGATCGATCAGTGTCTGGGGAATGTAGATCCGTTTCAGTGCGGGGACAGCGACTGATCACTGCCTAGGGGATATCGGCCGTGTCTATCGCCGGGCTCCCGGGCCGGGGGTGGTGTTGGTTACTCCCCCTTGGGGCCTTGCCAGCCCCCCCGCCCTCAGCTCTGGGGGCTGCCCCCCCGCCTGCCCCCCCCCCCGCGCTGCGGCTGGCGGCTGCGCTCGGCCCGAGGTGCGGGGAGGGGGGGGGCTGCAGTGAGCTTCACCCTCGGCTCTGCCCTGGGGGGGGCGGGGATGCGGCAGCCAGGGAGTGTGAGTGTGTGCGCGAGTGTGTGTGTGTGTGTGTGTGGCCCAGACACCTAGGTTCTCCGTGTGTCTGCACCTGGGTGAATGGGAGTAGAGATGGTGTGCGTGTGCGTGTGTGTGTGTGGCCCGGATGCCTGGGCTCTGTCTGTCTGCATCCTGGTGTACAGGGATAAAGATTGTGTGTGTGTGGTGGGGGGGATGGGGGAGGCTGGTGTGTGTGTCTGACACCTGGTTGTGTGTGTGTATGATACATAAGAGCTACAGAGGAGGAAAGGCTGTGTCTGTGTGCACCCCGGACACCTAGGTTCCCTGTGTGTCTACCTGGGGGTATAGGAATATATATATATAATATATATATATAGTGTGTGCGTGTGTGTGTTTGTGTGTGTTTGTGTGTGAGAGAGAGAAATTACTCCTGTGTGTATAGAACGGCATGTGTGTTTGTGTGTGGAATTGCTAGTGTGTGTGAGGTGGCTCTAGAAGTCGTGTGGTTGTGCATGTGTGTACGTGTGCCCCAGGTGCCTGGGTTCCCCGTGCATGCATTTGTGCGTGCGTGAGTCTCAGATGCCTGGGATGTGTGTGTGGGGGGTGCCCAGACACCTGGGTCCCATATATGTGGGGGGGCAGGATAGGTTTGGGTCCAGAGATTGTGGGTTTGTGTATGTAGGGGGTATAATGGTGTATGTGTGTTGCGCACAGATTGTGTTGTCTATGTGTGTAGTGGTTTAGAGATGGTGTGTCTGTGGGGGAGGGTGTGTGCATGTGTGTGTGCGTGCGCGCGCTTCCCAGAAATGTGTGTTGATATGGAAGTTGTTGGGGGGGTGAGTGCGCGGATGTGGAGATTGTGTATCTGGCAGCCCCCGAGATGCAGCCACATACATGCACACACACGCATACAGACGTACACACTGGATCTCCACCAACACCCCGCTGAGACACAGCCACAAGCACGTGCGCACACACACACACACCAGACAGACACAGAGCATAGTAGTAAGCTTGCATGCTCCACAAAGACACATACACTCACACACGCTGTCCCTGTGACACAGCCCCCCACAACTTGAATCTATGCTGACACACACACAGACACCAACACCCCCTTGAAAAAGAGCTCCACATGTGCACACACTTTGACATGTGCCAGTCACACGCTCAGTGAGCACAAAGCCTAGTAGGGTGCTCTGTCTTGCACACACACATGGGCACATGGTGTCTCTCTTGGATGGACGTGTGGACGGATGTGGGTTACGGAGCTAGATGGATGGATTTCTTCGTGGGATGGAGGGGTTGTGGAAATGGCTGGCTGGATGCACAGACGGACGCTGGGCTCATTGGTGGCTGGCTGGCGCTGGAGGGATGGGTGGGTGGGTGATGCCGGAGGGGCTGGGTCATTGCAGGGATGGAGGAATGGATGGAGACGTGGGAAGAGGGATGGGTCCATGGAGGGGTGGACGGATGGACCGGTTCATTGGCTGGACAAGCAGATGGATGGATGGATGGATGGATGGGGAGACAGTGGGGCCTGGCTGCAGGGACGGACGCTCTCGGGGTGGATAGAGGGACTGGGGAAGTGTATGGGGCGGAGGGTGGACAGGTGGCTGGACTGATGGTGCAGTCCCTGGCTGGAGGGACACAGGGGTGTGTGGGGACAGAGGGATGACACGTCTCTGCCTGGAGGAAGGGGTGCATGGAGCCGTCTCTGGATGGACGGGCGGGCAGACAGACAGACAGATATAGAAGGTGTCTGGGATGGATGGATGGATGGATGGATGGATGGATGGATGGATGAGAGTCGGGTGGATGGACGAAGGGGTGCACGGGTGGTTGGGTGGGCGCACGGGCAGGCCAAGCAGGATGGATGGAGGGACGGACAGGCCCGGGGATGGCTGTCTATGGAGATGGAGGGGTGGGCGGACGAAGGGGGTCTCTGGGGCCGGACGGAGTGAGGAAGGGGGCGATGGAGGGATGGACACGTGGATGAGTGCGGACCGCCATCCCGTCCTACCCCTGTCCCCTCATCTGCCCTCACCCACCGCCTCCGTCCCTCCCGCCTCCGTCCCCCCTTCTCGTTCGTTCGCCCGCACGGCTCGGCTCGGCTCGGCTCGGACGCTGGGCCCAGACGGCTCGGTTCTCCGGGAGGCCACAGCGCTGAGCCGGCTGCACACACTGATGCGGCGCCACAGCTTTTTTTAGCTCAGTGCTGTGACGCTCCCGGGCCCTTCTGGCACTGGCGCGGCGGCGGGGGAAGGGCACGGGGGGCAGCCCGGATGTCTGGGTCCACGTTAACAGCTCCTTCCCCTCAGGCCCCAGCCTCTCCTGAGCCCAGGAGCCCAGGCTCCCAAACCCCTGCTCCCAGCCCCCACCCCAGAAAACCCAGGTGTCCGGGCTCCCCTCCCCACTCCCTGGAGGGATCTTCTTCCCCACCCTGCTCCTTTAAATATTCAAATGAGGCCTGGCAGGCCCGGGCAGGGGGGCGGTTCTATGCAAATGAGGCAGGCTGGCAGCCCACTGGGCTGGAGCGCAGTCATGCCATGCAGATGAGGCCTGGGGCTGGCCAATGGCGTTGCGCAGGCCAGCAAAGGAGCAAACGAGATGCCCCCAGCACCAATGGCTGACGGGCATAGGGGCTGGGGGAGGGGCCATGCAAATGAGTGGGGCTGCTGGCCAATTGCCTTTGGGAACAAGGCTGGTGAATGAGAGAGGGGAAGGGGGGCGGGGGGGATGGGGTTTAGGAGCCTGGGTTCCTTGGGCTGGGGGAGGGGGAAGAAGGGTTTGGGAGCCCAGAAGTCCTGAGGTGTCGGGGAAGGGACGAGGGGTGATAGGAGCCCGGATGCCCGGGTTCCCTGGGGTGGGGGAGGGTGGGAACAGGGGGTTTAGGAGCCTGGGCGCCGGGTTCCCTGGGACGCTAATGAGCCCCGCCCCCGCAGGCCAAAGACAGCGACGATGAGGAGGAGGTGGTGCACGTGGACCGCGACCACTTCATGGACGAGTTCTTCGAGCAGGTGAGGCCGGCCTGGAGGCCTGCGTCCCTGGGTGGCGGGAGTGGGAGCAGGGGATTGTGGGAGCCCGGGGGCTGGGCGCTAGCGCGAGCGCGTGCCCGGCAGGTGGAGGAGATCCGCGGCTGCATCGAGAAGCTGTCGGAGGACGTGGAGCAGGTGAAGAAGCAGCACAGCGCCATCCTGGCCGCCCCCAACCCCGACGAGAGTGAGTGTGGGGGCGGGGCGGGGGGGCGGGCGGGGGCCGCACTCCCTCCAGGCAGGCAGCGCCGGGGCGGGCAGCTCTGTCTCCAGCCCCCCTCCCACGCCCTCGGCCATCCCTCCACACACCTTGGCGCCCCTGGGTGGGCC
This sequence comes from Caiman crocodilus, assembly GCA_030014935.1. NCBI lineage: Eukaryota > Metazoa > Chordata > Crocodylia > Alligatoridae > Caiman > Caiman crocodilus. Next base: position 12,972 of record JAGPOW010000008.1, read on the forward strand.
GAGCCAGGGGCGGGGCCTGGGGCGGGGGGGCGGGGCCTGCTCTGACTGCCACCCCGCAGAGACGAAGCAGGAGCTGGAAGACCTGACGGCCGACATCAAGAAGACGGCCAACAAGGTGCGCTCCAAGTTGAAAGGTAGGTGTGGCAGCTGTGGGGCCATCTTGGCGCGGCGGGGCCGCCCCTGCCCCGCCCTGACCCCGCCCCTGTGCCTGCAGCCATCGAGCAGAGCATCGAGCAGGAGGAGGGGCTCAACCGCTCCTCGGCCGACCTGCGCATCCGCAAGACCCAGGTATCCTTCCGCCCGGGGCCTGCCCCTCGTCCTGGGCCGCGTCCCCTCCGCCTCTGGGCCACTGTCTGGCACCCGGATCCCTCCGCCTGGCCGTGTAATGCCCCAGCCGGGGGCATCTCCCTGCACTTGTGTCCCTCCGCCAGGCCACGTATCCCTCTGCCAGCCGCCGTGTGGCCCCCATATCCCTCCGCCTGGCCTTGCAGTGCCCCCCCAGCCTCTTCCCGGCATGCGTGTCCTTCCTTGCGGGTCGCGTGTCCCTCCACCAAGCACCCCTCCATGCATGTATCCTTCCACCCGGGCCACGCATCCCTCCGCCATCGTGCGTGCCCCCCGAAGGAGTCCATTCCCAGCCCCAGGGAGGAGCAGGGGGGCATATCCTTCACCCAGGGGAGGGGAGGGGATGAGAAATAGCCCCTCCCACAATGCCATGCTCCTCCTTCCCAGCACTCGACCTTGTCCCGCAAGTTCGTGGAGGTGATGACGGAGTACAACGCCACCCAGTCCAAGTACCGCGACCGCTGCAAGGACCGGATCCAGCGCCAGCTGGAGATCAGTATGCCGGGGGGGTGGGGTACGGGGACAGGGAACCCCCAGGGAACCTGGGCCCCGGGCTCCCAGCCCCCACCCCAGGGACCCCGGGCATCCGGGCTGGCTGACCACCCCTCCACCCTGCTCCCCCCTCAGCTGGCCGCACGACCACCAATGAGGAGCTGGAGGACATGCTGGAGAGCGGGAAGCTGGCCATCTTCACCGACGACGTACGTGCCTCGTGGCCAGTGCCCACCCCAGAGCTGGCTGCATTTTGGCCCTATATGGAGTGTTATGCAGCTGTTACCTAGCTGTTCCACCCCAGAGCTGGCCGCATCCCAAGCTTCCCCATAGTGTTATATGGAGTTGCTATCTAGCTGTTCCACCTCAGAGCTGGCTGTCTCTCAGCTCTCCTCTCTGTCTCCCTGTGCAGTGTTATATGCCACTGTGCCTCAGTGGTCCCACCCCGGAGCTGGCCACATCCCAGCCTGCCTATGCAGTGTTATATGCGGCTGTTACAAAGTCACCCCACCACAGAGCTAGATGCAGCTCGGCCCTCCCTACGCAGTGTTACGTGTGGCCGTACCTCAGCCGTCCCACCCGAGCTGGCCGCATCTCTGAGCCTCCCCCCTCCCCCCACGGGGCCTGGAAGTGGGGCTCTGCTGATATAACACCCCCCACCCCCCAGATCAAGATGGACTCCCAGATGACGAAGCAGGCGCTGAACGAGATCGAGACCCGGCACAACGAGATCATCAAGCTGGAGACCAGCATCCGGGAGCTGCACGACATGTTCGTGGACATGGCCATGCTGGTAGAGAGCCAGGTGAGGCCCTGCCCACCCCTTGCCCCCCAGCCCTGTGTGTGCCCATGTCCCCCTCCCAGAGCTGCCCTGTGGGGATTACACCCCCCAACACACAGCCGGGAGCGTTGGGCGACCTCGAACTGGGGCTTCTACAGGATTCGAGGCCCGGACACTGGTGGGAGGGGAACGGCCATGGTCCTGCCCTGTCTTCACCTACCCTGAGTCACGGGGACCCTAAAACCCGGGTGGGCGCTAGACCCTCCGACGCAGCGGGGAGCAGCGGGCGACCGGGAATCCAAGCTCCTAGAGGACCTGAGCCCTGGCGGCCGGAGGGAGGGGACAGGCGCCCCCGGCCTCAGGTGACCAGGCAGGTGGGAGCGGGGCCCTCACGGGAGATGCTGGCCACAGGGGGAGATGATCGACCGCATCGAGTACAACGTGGAGCACTCGGTGGACTACGTGGAGAGGGCCGTGTCAGACACCAAGAAAGCCGTCAAATATCAGAGCAAGGCTCGGAGGGTGAGTGGGGGGCTCCCAGCCCGGGCTCCCCCCTTGGGGGGACCCCAGACTCCTGACCCGCAGCCCCTGTGCCCCCAAAGGCTCCGTCTGGTGCCCCTCGTTCCCAGCCCGCAGCCCCTCGCTCCTGAACTGCAGCTCTCCCCACACCCGCTCCCCACATGCCCGGGGACGGTACCTGGGGACCCGCCTCGGTTTCCTGGCAATGGGACCGGCCAGCTGCAGCGAGTCGCCGCGAGGGGGGGAAGATGTGTGGGTGGCGAGGGGGTCACAGGGCGTCTGCAGATGGAGCTGGGGGCCCGGACTCCTGGGTTCCTGACCAGGGCCCACGCTTAGAGCGTCGGTGCCCCGGGGGTCTGTGGGGGCCTCAGGATCCTCCCATGAGTACCTGGGGCCACGGTGGGTTCTAAACCCCCCGGCCCGTGTTTGGGACCACAGGGGGGTGGGGCTCCTGCAGGTGATGTCGTCTAGACCCTGTGCTCCTCTACTCCTCGAGCCAATGAGGAGAGGGGCAGGATGGGCGGGGCCTAATGGCTGTAGAACTTGTAGAGCTGGGAGTGTTGGGAGACCCAGGGCCGAATGCCCACAGAGGATCGTCCGTCTCTCAGCATCGCCTGCAGGGCATAGTGGGGTACCCGCTCTGACTACCGGAGTACTAGTACCTGTGGGCACCCCCACCCCACCCCACCCCGCACGCCACTCTCGGGTGTTAGCCCCAGTACTGGAGAGGAAGTCTCCATGTCTCACCCTCTCCATGGGGCATACTCGCATACCGGCCATGAGTACTGGAGTATTGCTACCTGTCCCCAGCTCTCTCTGTGTGGGCATGCTCAGATGCCGGACCATGGTTTGGGGAGTGCTAGGACTGGCGACCTGTCCCCTCTGTGGGGCATACTGGGGTATCAGCCTGTGGTACTGGGGTGCTAATACTTACATCCTGCCCTCTCCATGAGGGATGCTCAGGTGCCGGCCCTGAGTATTGGGACGTCCATTCCTGTAACTTGTTCCCTCCGTGGGGCATACGTGGGTATTGGCCCTGCAGTATTGGTACCTGTAATCCCCCTCCGAAGGTGGGGCATACTCAGGGATTGGCATTCGTCCCTGGGTCCTCCCCCTGCTTCCCCTCCCATTAACGCCTCTCTCTCCTTCTTTCTTTCCTCCCATTGCTCTCCCGGACCCCTCTCTCCTCTCCTCCTCGCTGGGGTAACGTAGAAGAAAATCATGATCATAATCTGTTGCGTGGTGCTGGGCGTGGTCTTGGCGTCGTCGATCGGGGGCACCCTGGGCTTGTGAACCCCGGTGGTGACACGCATGTGCAGACACACACGCACAACACACACACACACACACACACGACACACAATCCGCTCCCCCCCGCGCCCCCCTTCTGATGATGATGATGATACCATGGCTCACAATAACGATGTTCCTCCTCCTCCTCCTATTACTGCTGATGTAACGAGACGGTAACGAGCCCTAAGGAGGGAGCGGCGCCGCCCTCAGCAAATCTAAGGGGTTTTGTTCACTGCCATCTCGCCATCCGTCACTCCATTTCGCCCCCTCCCTTTTCCCCCAAACACCTGGTTCCTCCCCCCGTCACTGCTGGGGGGCGCGGAGGGGGTCCCCACAACACCGGTGCCCGTCCGTGTCCTGGGTTCAGGGGGCTGGCAGTTTTCAAGTCCCGTCCGGGCAGGGGTTTGGCTGAATACTGCCCCTTGGTGAGTACCAGAGCATTGGTGCTGGGGCAATACCGAGTATCATCTCCGCCAGCCCCAGTGTGAGGGTATCAGAGGACATGCTTGAGGACTGGGGTATGATCAGCGGGACACACCTGAGTATCCCCCCCAGATGAGGGAGCATTATCCAGGGACATGCTTGAGCATTTGCTCCCCCGAGTACTAGGGTATCCAGGATGGGATGTGCTTTGGTGATGCCCCCAGAGGCTGGAGTATTAGCGAGGGGGCTATGTTGGCATTGTGCACAGATGCTGAAGTGTTAGAGAGGAGAGATGCTTGAGTATCTCCCCCAGATGCTGGAGCACCAGTGGTGGCACATACCTGGGTGTTTCCCCCAGATGTTGGAGCATTAGGGGGCATACTCATACTCAGGGGTGTTATCCCCAGGCCCTGGAGCATCGGTGGTGGGATATACTCAGGTATTGTTCCCAGGTGTTGGAGTATCAGTGTGTGTGTGTGTGCACGTGTGTAATCAAGTTTTGCCCCCAGGTGTTTTGAGTATTGGGTGGGGGTGTACTCGGGTATCCCCCCCGCCCTCCCCCGGTGTGTTGGGGCACTGGTCAGGGGACATACTTGGGCAGTGCCTCCAGGTGCTGGAGTATCAGTGTGGGGTATATACGCAAGTATTACCCTCAGTGGTAGGAGCATTAGTGAGGGGACCTGCTGAAGTATTGCTCCAGGTGCTGGGGTATCAGCGACTGGCCATGCTCCAGTATTGCCCCCGGGTGTTGGAATACGGGGGTATCCATGCACTGTTGCTGAGTCAAAGGAAAGTCCGAGCCATAAGGCTGACACTGCGGTATTGCCCCTAATGCTCTAGTACTGAAGTGCCACTGCATGAGAGACAGCCTGGCCGGGGCAATGAGCTGTTGGGGAGGAGAAGCCCAAAGCATTTGCTGGACGTGACTAGAGTAACCAGCCCTTGCGGGGTCGGTATTGAGGACCTGAGGGAGTCCATCGTGCCCAAGAATAAGGACTACGGCATGTTGTGGAGTATTAGTAGGCTGTTACCCTGGAGCGGGGGGTAGCATTGAGAAAATGAATACCCAGGTACCAAGTGGGGTTGGGGGCAACTAAGTCCGCAGTGTCAAGGGGTTGTGGCCCTGCCTGGGAAAGCTTTGGAGTGGATGCTGTAGCGTCCCAGTATGGCAAAGCATTGATACTCCAGTATGGGCACGTGGTGGGGGACGGGGATCCATACCCCATTGACCAAGAAAGTTGGTGCACTGATACTACATTAAGGAAGACAGAGCATCAATCTACAAGTACTGGAGCGCTGACACTGTTGCTGTGTCTGGGAATAGTGGAGTATCAACATTACCTGTTGCTGTTGTTACCCTGTCCCGGAGTGCTGGAGTATCAGTACTTGCTCGGCCCATGAGCTACTGTTGCTGTATCGGAGGGTATTGTTGCTGCATCTGGGAATACGTCAGTATTGATGCTACCTGGGTTATTGAGTTGGTGTTGCTGTACTGGGGCGTATCATGCCCTATCTGGGAATTGTGGAGTATTGCTACTACCGTGGCCATTGAGCTGGCTTTGCTGTACAGGGAGGCCATCTGGGAATGCTGGAGTATTGATACTACCTTGGCCATCGGACTGGTTGCTGTTGCCTGTCTGGGGACCCCGGTTATCCTATCTGGGAATACTACAGTATCGATGCTGCCCTGGTCAAGAAGCATTGGTGCTACTCTATCTGGGATACTGGATTAACGATACTACCATTGGCCACGAAGCGGGTGCATGTCAGAGTACCGTTACCTTAGCTAGGAATACTGGAATATTGATGCTATTTTGGCCAAGAGGTGTGGGCGCTGCCCTCTCCGAGTATCAGTGCTCCCTGGGGCACCGAGCGGAGATTGCTGCAATCTGGGAGTCTAATTAGGTCGGGATCTCTGCCTGCTAGAAATGCCCACAATGTTTCTTTCCCCGGGAGCAATCGTTTGAAAAGATACTCCAGTATTTTTGCTCGGATGAGGGTGGGGGGCTCCCTCCGTTGCAGTTTGGCTGTGGTCGTCATAGCAATTAATGCAGCTACCCGCAAGGATACCACGTCAGGAAATACTCCGGTATTCCCAGTGCCTTCTGTGTCTCGAAGCTGGGCATGGCTTCGAAGAGCTGCCTGGCTAAGGCGCATGCTGCAGTATCCTGGAGTCACCACAGTACCCTGGGACTAAATCTGCTAGGCTAATACATCAGCATGAGAGAGTAACACGCAGGGGTGTTGGAGGTAGCCATGCAAATCGAGACGAAGGCCCAGGGTTTGGATGAGAGAATACTCGAGTAATACTGGCGTGGTGCTAGGAGATACTCCAGGGTTTGGGTTTGGGTTTTTTGCCAAAGGACATAACCTCCCCCAGTCCCTAGAGTCCTCACCGAGTCCCTGACACTGATATCGCCTGCACCTGGAGGCACAGATGTGCTGTAGTATTAATTACTTCGGTCGCCTCAATTAATTGTCAGCCTGCCTGATTCTGGCACGGCCCCCGTGCAATTCTGCGCTCATCTTAGCTCCCCAGCGCTTCTCCACCTGCTAGGGTACCACACTGCGGTCGTTACACACCAGGGTACCGCACCGTGGGCTCTAAAACCGGGTGCCACACTGTGGTATTGTGTCGTGGCATGTGAATGCTAGGGTACCACACCAGGGTCATTAAATGTTACAGCATGATATTGAAATACTAGGGTGTCGTGCTGTGGTCTTTCAGTATTAGGGTACCATGCTGTGAAATTTAAATGCCAGGTTATCGGCCTGTGGCTTTTGAATGCTAGGGTATCGTGGTGTGGTCAGTAAATGCTAGGGTATCACTACATGATGTTCAAATACGAAGGCATTATGCTATGAAATTCAAGTATTCGGGTATCATGCCATGATATTCAGCTACTAGGGTGCAGTGTGGTGGCATTTAAATGCTATGGTACTGTGCGTGGTATTTAAATACTAGGGTATCATGCTGTGGTCAGTGAATGCTAGGGTGCCATGCCATGGGATTCAAATACTAGGGTATCGTGTCATGATATTTAAGCACTAGGGTATTCTGCTGCGTTATTTAGGTACTAGAGCACCACACTGTGGTCATTAAATGCTCGGTACCACACCATGGTCGTAAATTACAATATTATAATCATTATAATAATAATTATATAATGGCTGTACTGATAATAGTAACTCAGTAATTAGAATATTATAATGCTTGCTATACTTGATGTGGCAATTTCTCTAGTAAAAGTGTGTGTGTGTGTGTGTGTGTATCTGTCAGTGTATCCATCTATCTGCCTATCAATAGATGGATAGATGACCGCCGAAATTGTTATAATAAGTATAACGAGTGTTATTTTATTCATATATATGTGTGTGTGTAAATGGGTATGTGTGTATGTGCGTGTATACACACACACATGCACACACACACTGCTTTTTTCTTTGGAAATTTATGCTCACTCCCATTCATATTTAAAAAAACCCGTTCATATATATTTTTAAAAAGTAATAAAAATATATTTATACATTTTTTTAAAAAAGGAATAATAATACTAGCGTGTTATTGGTAACTATTGCCGTAATTAAATATGTAAATATGCAAATATTTAACCATCTAAAGATTGCCCTAATGTACAGTGAATCATCACTCCCAGGTATGGAAATACTGCCATAATTTCAATATTTAAACATTTTAATACTGCTTAATTTAAAGCGAATCATAGCTCCCCAGTTCTGGAAATATTACCATACTTTCCAGCAATGTCTCTCTCTTTGGTCATAGACATGTTACCGTAATTTCCTGCAAATCACTGCTACCCCAGCGAAACATTAGCTCCCCTAGTTGGGGAGGGGTGATTGGCTATGAATTATGATAATATTGCTGTAACCAGAGAGGAACAATTCATGCTAAATTATGGCAATGTTTCTGTATTGCCATCATTTCCTGTGAATTGATGCTCTCTGGTTACAGAAATAGTACCATAATTCCCAGCCAATCACCCCTCCCCAGTTAAGACAACCGTATAAACCAGGAGAGCAGTGCAAAAACACACACACACACACACACACAGATATATATATATATATATATATATAAATATATATATATGTCTCTAGCAGAATTCCCTGCGGGGGTGGGGTGGGGTGGGGGGGATACTCCAAAGATACTCCAGACCCCACCCCGTAACAATCAGCCGGCACCCACATGAGTGTAGCCCCCGGAGGAACCTGGCTCTACACAAAAGCAGCGCTATTCCATGAGTATCGATTGTGGAGCTATGACAATGCTAGAGCAGTATAAATTGCTAGGAGCAGACACAAGTGCTGCCAAATAAATGCCCCGAGGAAAGCAGCTTGGTACTTCTAGCATGATCGTGGCTTTCCAGGCCCCTTTGAGAAGTACTCGGGTAACACCGTGTGCTGTTGCTTTTTGGGGTGCAGTGATTGTAGAGGGAAGCTGTCTCCCCCTCCGCTAGCATGCGGCAGTAATTCTAGCTGAATACGCAGCTTTGGGTCACTCGCGGTGATGCTAAAAATACCGAGGCATTGCTGAGTAATGGCTACCAGCATGATGCTCCCGAAGAGCAAAGTCTGTGGGCACCCGGAGGTGCGCCTGCCCTCTGTTAGCCCTTTCGAGAAGGCTGGAGTATTAATACTCACCAAAGTACTGTTTAATGATCACCAGGCTGCACCCTCCCACCCAGAGCCTCTGAGAGAACAATTTGAGTATTAGCAACGTGCCCCGTGTTCAAGATTAAATACGAGTGCAAACCAGCTACAAAAACATTGTATTTCTTCCAGCACCATCTTTGTGGCTGGCCGGCCATTTTTGCCCTGTGGTGATAACTCTGTTTCTGTAATGTGCCTCCATTTGCCATGCATGGTAACTGTAATGGGTGCTGGGACCATATAGAGCAATACCAGGTATTGCAGAGAGCACTGCTCCCCAGCCCCCAGGACAGGTGAAGTCATGATTGATTCAATCCCGGAAGGGTTAAAGCAAAGACCCCCCTCATCCAACACGAATCCCTGACTGACCTGGGATACTTGTAGCTCTCAAGTACCCCCAGGGTAGGGACATATCAGGAGAAGAGCTACCCCATAATGCACCACAGGAGACACTGGAGCCTCTGCAGTCAGGGAGTGTGTTGGGAGTGTGTCTAAATGATAACTCCCATCTCTACGATCACCCAAATGCCCCTTGGTGACAATACTGGAGTACTTTAAGAGCACTCCTAAACACTCAGCTACCCCTTGATACCAGCTCACTGTTAGACCTGTCACTCCAGGATGCCATAGTATTTTTGGGTAGTGATAGGACTACTTGGAGAGGACCCCCAGGCACATGATACCCCCACTCCAGCATGCTGTAGTATTTTGGGGTAACAATAGGACTACTCTGAGCCTGCTCCCAGACACATGGATACCTCTCGATACCAGCCCGCCATTAGGCCTGTCACTCCAGGATGCTGTAGTATTTCAGTGTAACAAAGAGTCCTCTGAGAGTACTCCCAGACATGCACCCTCCCCCCCCCTGCACCTAGGGCGCTGTAGTATTTTTTTGGGTAATGATAGGACTACTCTGAGAGTACTCCCAGACACCAGCCCACCATTAGGCCCATCGCTTCAGGACGCTGTAGTATTTCAGAATAACAATAAGAGTACCCTAAGAATACGCCCTGAACTCAGATACCCCTCAATACCAGTCATCCCAGTACAAAGAAACCCCCTCCCCACCCTGCCTACTGCTTTTCTGGGGAGTGGGGGGTGTTGAAGAGCACTGCACGTGGAGGGCGTGCACACACCTGCCATGCGTGCACACCCGTGTGGTCGCCCTTCCCCACCCAACACGCTGTGGCTGACAGGCATAGAAAGGAGAGACATATGATAGAGAGCACCATGTGTGTTTATAGGCGTGTGTGTGTGTGTAGGCACACGCACTGTAGTGGCAGGACACCAGCTATTGTGTGCATGTGTTTGTACGTACACACCCTGTAGAGTTTGGCCAATGGATATTGCGTGTGCTCTGGGGGAGCCATGTCTTAGATGCAGTGTACACCCAATACTGTATTTTCCCAAAACCAGTTCCTGGAAATGATGGAGCTCTTTATAGGTGAGAAATGCAGTACGACCTGGCTGTGCCGCGAGGCACGGGCAATGTCTGCGCGCACTGCTGCTGATACTCAGGGAATTACGGTAAGGGAAAGCCTTTCCCTTCTTCCTGCCTTTTGAGTAACAGGACACACATGCCCATGCGTATACGTGGGTGCCTGCAGAGGTGTGTACAGGTGTGAGAAAGCATTGTAACTGCACACTTGTAATGTTGGTGTGTGCATGGAGGTACAGAAGTGTGCCTGGGATGGAAGGTCAACATAGACATATGGAGGCACGTGTGTGTTTGGTGTGTACTTGCACCCCCCCCATACGATGTTATAACTCTATAGTGTGTGTGTGTGTGTGTGCACGCATAAGCTGGGCTGAGATGAGATAGACATTATAGACCTCATGTGTAGTTGTGTATGTGTGTTTTGGCATACTCACACACACATACAAACCCACACTATTGGGTTGTAACTCTCTAGCATGTGTGCGTGTGAGGAGATAGGTGTGTAAGCCTGTTGGAGACAGGAGAGAGACATTATAGACACAGTATATGGGGAAGGGTGTACACACCCATACTTTAGGGTTATAGCACTGTAGTTTGTGTGTGTGTGTGTGTGTGTGAAAGAGGGAGAGGCAGATGTCATAGATGGAAGCTGTGCATTACAGAGAGGTGTGTGTGTGTTCCTAGGTAAGTATGTATATATTGGATCTACTCAGTGTAGAGTGCGTGTAGGTGCATACATTGCATCTGCTGTGTGTGTGTGTGTGCGCGCGTAGGTTAGATAGGAGTATATATTATGTGTGTGTGTTGATAGGTGTATACATTGCGTCTACTCTGTGTGTGTTGTAGGTAGAAGTATATACTGGAGCTGCTCTGTGTGTGTGTGTGTGTGTGTGTGTGTGTGTGTGTGTGGGCAGGCAGTTGTATCTATTGGATCTATTCTGTGTGTGTTTATAGTTATGCATCTACTGTGTGTGTGCGTGCCTGTGTGTGCATATGTGTTGGTAGGTAGATGTATGTATTTGATCGACTCTGTGTGTGTGTGCGCATGTGCACACACGTGTGTGTGCATGCGCATTGGTAGGTAGTTATGTATTGGATCTGCTGTGTGTAAGTGCACACCACCATATTTGCCTAACGTACCAGTGTGCATATAGATGAATACACACATAGCTAGTATATTCACCCTATGCAACACAATCGTGCACACACACACACACACTTACTGTCTAGAGATACAGATAGATACGTGCACAGTCTGTAGGATATTTACCCTCCCCATGTTTGTGTAAATGATGACACACCTCTAGCATATTTCCTGGCACACACAACCCAATGCACCCACAAAAGCACACAATGAATATCATCTACTTGTCTGTACTTACCTTTACACAAGACATACATATGCCAACACACGTGTGGTCTGTGTACCACAGCGGTGTGTATGAACCTGTAATTATATATATATGATGTGCATAGATATACATTCAGCAGGTTCTGGGGGGGGGTGTTTGTGTTTGTGTGTGTCTTGGGAATGTATCTACATGCGTGCACACAGCAGATGTGTGGCTGTATCTGTAATAGAACATAGAGACATGCATGTGCCCTGTAGATGTGTGCACATATTTGATAAAACAGGTATACATGCATATAGACATTGTAGATGTGTGTACATGTTTGAAACAACATATACGTACACACACTTACACTGGACATATCTTTGACGAAACATATATATACTCATACAGAAATGTATACGTACCTCTGATAAAATATATGCACACATGTACACGGGGAATGTACTGCAGCTGTGTGTATGTCCCTTTGAATACCCCATATACACAAGACATATGAGATCCATGTGTTCTAGGCATGCGTACCTATGTTTCATGGCAAAGGCCCAGAGGGCTATATGCAGTAGTTGGGCAAGTGTGCATGTGTCTTCATCGAAAAAGAGAGGTGCCCTCAAAGATTTGCTAAGATGGGTGTACATATGAGCTGCACACATGCACACATATGTAGGGGGAATGTGGTAAGGAGGTGTGCACATGTCTTTCTATCTCCATGTGTCTCTATATGTATATGCCTCTATATGTGTCTCTCTTCCTCCTCCCAAGGACTGCAGGCATATATACTACAAATGCTGCCCATGCACTTACATGTTGAGCTATGCACACGCATGTGCACAGGTTGGATAGATGATACTCCATGGATGGAGGTTTCTCTCTAGAGCAGCTGCCTTAAATAGCAAATATCCCACTGGCAGTGGATGTGTGCGCCCAACACACATGTGCCAAAAATACTGCAGGGTATGTGTGTGCATCTGCATCTATGTGTGTACACACATGTCGAAAATGCAGGGCATAGATGCTGCAGGGTGCATGTGTAGAAAGCATGTCATATTCACGTGACATCACTGAATGTGTGTGAAAATGGCAGACCTTTTGCCTACTGCTGTATTGACGTGTGCACACACATAGAAAATGGGTACAGACACAAGTCTGCTCACATGTAGGAACGATGCCCATGTATATGCTACGGACATGTGTGAACTGGGCCAGATGCATGCAACATGCGTGTGTACCCACATAGCAAAAACATTCACTACACAAGCGATCCCCATCTATTTGCACGTATTCAGACATGCAGTATATGTGCCATATACATGTGCATCCGCTTGTGGAGATGCGCACACTATCCACACTGCAGATGAGTGCTAATGTGCATGCACAAATGTAGGTGCGATAAACACGTCATTTAGATGGCCCTCTGTGTAAGCACGTGTAGGAGACAGGAGGGATGCATGTGTACCCACGTGTGCACACATGTGGAAGACATGCAGTACACATGCTTTATACACATGTACTCTCTTGTGTGCACACATGTAGAACATGTGCAGTATAGAAGCTGTATACATTCGTACCGCCATGTATGCACACATGCCATAGATGCTTGTACCCACACGTGTGTGCAAATGTGCGCACACACACATGCTAGAGACACTTGCACCTCCATGTGTGCACACATAGAACACACGCAATATGTATGCTGTGTACTCTTGTACCATACACCTGTGGCACATGCAGCATGATGCTACAGACGCTTGTACACTACACGCTCGCACGTGGGCAGCACTCCTCTACGCGGCATCCAACGCTGCGGAAAAGAGCCCCCGAGATGTGGCAGACATGTGCCGTGCCACGCGTGTGCACCCCCTCCCCCGCCTCTCTTCACCCATCCCCTCCATCCCCCCCATGCAAAAAAAATAAGAAAAGGAAAAAAACCCGTTTTTCGTGAACAAACCCGGCTTAGATTTGACTCTTTTTGGGTGAAAACCCCCACAAAATGGCACAAACAAACAACGAAAAGAAGCCCTGAAGACTCCCCCGTCCCGCCCCCCACGGCTGTGGCGTGTTGACTCCCCCGTGCCCCCACTCCGTGTCCCCCCGGGGTAGTTCTGCTCTGTGACGTTTCTCTCTGTGCTCTGTGGTGTGTTGGCCTATGAAGCAGCCCCCCAAACCCGTGATTTTCTTTCGTTTTTAACCGTTTCCCCCTCTTCTCTGGGCATGTGCGGTTCCGTGTTCCCTGCCCCCCCCTCCGGTTTTGCATGGGGAGGCTCCGTGGTCCCGTGTCCCCCATCCCCTTCGCATGCCGGGCTCTGTAGACCCCGTTTCCCCCCGCGCGGCATGGGGGGGCGGCAGCTTCTTCAACCCCCGCCCTCAGTTTTCGGGCCTCTGGGTGCGGATATCCAGTGCCCCCCCCCCGTTCAGGCCCCCGCGGCCGTGGCTTTCTAACCCCCTCCATTAGCCGATGCTGACGGCGCCAGATTTCCGGCGGCCCCTCCGTTTTCCCTGCGGGGCCTGGTCTGCCCAGCGGCCTCGCCAGGCTGTCCTGCCAACAACACCGGCTTTCCGATTCCCCTCTAGTTCTCCGGTGGGGCGTTGGGTCTTCCCCACCATCCCTCCATACTTGCGTGCCAACAGCTCTGTATTTCCAACCCGTCCTCCGGTTTTCACGTGTGCGGCCTTGTACTTCCAACATCCCCTTCATTATTTTATGCCGGCGATGCTGGATTTCCAAGTGCCCCCTTATTTTTTCGGGGGGGACCTGGGCATTTCCAGCTATCCCTCCATAATTGTGTGCCAACAGCTCTACATTTCCAACTACCCCTCTGGTTTTCAAATTGCAGCCTGGTATTTCTAACATCCCTTAATTTCTTGATGCCAGTCGTCCTGGATTTCCAGTTTTCCTTCCATTTCCTATGCCGACAGCTCGTTATTTCCAACGTGCCCTCCGTTATTTTGTGCCAACAGCTCTGTATTTCCAATTATCCCCCCTTTTCTGTGTGGGGAGCTCTGTATTTCCAGCTCCCGGTCCTTTTTCTGCATGTGTGGCCTTGTATTCCCCACATCCCCTCCGTCATTTTATACCGACGGCTCTGGATTTCCATGTTGTTTTCCGTGGGAGCTCTGGACTTCCAGCTGTCCGTCCACGTTTTGCATTTGCGGCGCGGTATTTCCAACGTCCGCGTCGTAATTTTGTTCCGACGAGTTGGATTTCCGACGCTCCCCTTTGGTTGTGGGCAGCTGGAGCAACCCCTCCTTTTTGCATTCCTGGCCTTGTGTTCCCCACGCCCTCCATTACTCTGTGCCGGCGGGTCTGGGTTTCCAGTTTGCCCCCTCGTTTTCTCTTTGGACCTGGGTATTGCTAAGTGCCCCTCCATAATGATATGGGTGTCCGACTCTGTCCATTTTCTGCACGTGCGGCCTTGTATGTCCAACACCCCCCCCCATCGCGTGTGCCAACGGCTCTGTATTTCCAGCGATCCCCCCATTTCCTGTGCGGGGCGCTCTGGATTTGCCACCGTTCCTCCATTTCGGGGACCGTGAGGCCTTGCACTTCCAGCGTCCCCGCGTACCGGTATACCGTGCCGGCGGTTCGGGATTTCTGGGGTTCCCAGGGTTTCTGTAGGCGCTGCGCACGTCCCACGGTCCCTCCGTTCGCTGCACGTGCGGCCTCGACGCCCGAGCTCTCCTCCGTTTCCTGCGGGGGAGCTCTGCATTTCCAAAGCCCCCGCCACTGTTTGGTGCCAACGGCCCCGGATTTCCAACTTTCCCTCCGTTTTTGGCATGCGTGGCCTGGTCTTTCCAATATCCCCGCCGTTATTTTATGCCCCTGTTGGGGATTTCCAGTTTCCCCCCATGTTGGTAAGTGGGCAGCTGGATATTTCCAAGGGTCCCGCCCTTTTTTGCACACGGCGCCTTGTATTTCCAGTGGCCCCCCCGTTTCGGGTGCCCACGGGGCTATGCTTCCCAGCTTCCCCCCATTTTTGTGCCTGGGGAGCCCTCGCTCCTGCTGCGTCAGCCTCTTTATGTCCAAATTTCTCCCCTTTTTGTGTGGATTGGGCTTCTGTCTTCCCACGTTCTCCCTCCGATTTCTGTGTCGGGTTGAGGCCCCGCGTGTTGCGTGCCGGGCCCCCGGCTCCCCAGCTTGCCCCGTGCTTTCGCGCGTCGGTCTCTCTGCTCCCAGCTTGTCTATATTTTCGGTGCGTCGGGCTCTGCATTCCCAGTCCCCCCCCCGCCCCCATGGTTCTGCATGGCAGGCTCTCCATGTCCAGCTTTCTCTCCTCGTTTTTGCGTGCCGTGCTCCAGATCCCCAGCTTGCCCCCGTGTTTTCGCGTGCTGGGCTCCATGTTTCCAGCTTGTCCATGGTTTTGAGCATCAGGCTCTACATTCCCAGTCCCTCCCCACCCCGTCATTTTGCGTGTCGGGCTCTCGATATCCAGCTTCCTCTCCACATGTTCGCGTGTTGGGTTGCACAGCCCCAACTTACCCAGGTTTTGGTGTGTGCCATGCTCTATACGTCCAACTCGCCCTCCGTATTCTTGCGTGCTGGACTCAACATTACCAACTTTTCCATGTTTTTGGGTGTCGAGCTCTATATCCGCAAGCCCTCTTCCATCCTCCAGCGTATTGGGCTCTGTGCACCCGCGCCCCCTCCCTCGGGCTCTCCACACCAAGAGGCTTCTCCCTTCCCCCGTTCCCGGTTGTTGCGGGCCCGGCTTTTGGGACCCCCCGTTATCTAACGCTCCCTGTTTTTCTTTGCGTGTGCGGCACTGGCTTGGCCCTTGCCCCTTCCCGCCCCCCCGGCGTGTTGCCCTTGAAGACGACACGTGACCGAGGGATCCCCGTCCCCGGGGTCTCCGGCTCTGTGCTCCCCTCTGCCCCCAGACCATGTTGAAAGAGCAAAAAAAAAAAAAAAAATTAAAATAAAAAAAATTAAATTAATGATGAACATGGATGAAACAATCCAATGTCAAAACAAAGCAAAATAATGAAGCATAATTAATTATCTGAAGACAAATAAAAAAAGAAAAGAAAAGAAATGGGCTTCTGTTCATAGCAGAGCTCGGCCTCCCGTGTGCTTTTTTTGGGGGGGGGTAGGAGCATGGGGGGTGCCTAGCAATGTCCTACACACACACACACACACGTGGATCCCAAGTGTCTGGGAGGGGGGTGGACACGGACGCATGCACGTGGGACCGAGGGGTCTGCAGGATGGGTGCAGAAGGGAAATTGAGGCACCTGAGGGACAGGAGCTCTCCCACGCACATCATCCCCCCTGGGATGGATGGACTGGCTCGCTGGGGGGAGGGCCTGCTTTGGTGGTGGGGAAAGCATCTATGGGGATGGAAGGGTTATCAGGGTGCATGGATGAAAGGATGGATGGATGGACAGAGGTCTAGAGGGCTGCGGGGACGGACGGACGGACGGACGGAGTTCGTGACTGTGGGGCTGGAAGAGACCTCAGAAGATTACCAAAGACAAGTGGGGTCAGGTGCTCCCAGCGAGGTGACCAGCCAGTCTCCTTGAAGATGTCCAGGGTAGGTGCTTGCAGCTCTGGAGGGAGCTTATCGCAGTCTGGACAGCGGGACCATGTTTTTCCCAACGTTGAGCCTCAGTCAATCTTCCAGGAGTTTGTGCCCTTACTCCCGGTTCTCCCCTCGGTGCCCTGGCGAGCCCTGGATGCGCTCCGCTTGTGCAGCGGCACCCTGCTGCCGGGTCCTCTTGCAGCTGCCTTCTGCTCAGGCTGAAGAGTCCCGGGTCCCTCAGCCGTGCCCCGTGTGCCTTGCCATGCACGGCCCTGGTCGTACGGGTGGCTCTTCTTTGGACTCTCTCAAGC
>JAGPOW010000009.1:102234-120690 GCA_030014935.1 Caiman crocodilus
TGGCGGGGGCCCATGGCCTCAGCGATCTGCGAGGGCTGCATGCTGGCCCGGCGCAGTGTCTCCTGCGGGTCGCCTGTTTTCACGTCCTCATCCGTGATGGCCGTCAAGGAGCTGGAGGGCTGCAAAAATGCACAGACGTGGAGGAGGAAAGTGAGGGGCAGCCTGAGGGTGCACAAGCTGGTCACCACAGCATCTGCGCACATTGGGCATCAAAGGAGCTATCCTCACTACCGTCCCACTCCCTGGTGGGGCTGGACACTGTTCCTAAAGCAGCCTGTGGCTTCCCTGTCCTGCAGACGGTGCTACAGCAAGGGATCCAGCTGGAGAAGCAGACACTGAAGTAGACATGGCCTGGAAGAACAAAGTTGAAAGCCACGAGCAACTTCAGGGAACCCTCACTATATACAGGATGGGCAGCTCCTTGTGGCTTCACACCACTGCATGGAAGTCCTCAAACCCGGGAGCTGCAGGGAAACTGCCAGGAGCCAGGTGGCCTCGCCTGGCCCTAGAGCAGAGGGCGATCAGGTCAGGCAGGTAAGCAGCTTGTGCTTCCCCAGGTCTCCCCCGCTCTTACCCTCGTCTCCAAGGGGTAGCAGGTCTTCAGGTGGGGAGGACACACCCTGTTGCGCTGCTGCAGCTCCGCGATGCGGTTCCAGTCATCCAGCTGCTCTGGTTCGTCTTGGCACGTGCCCAGGTAGAGGCTGCTCCGGCCTGAAAACCAGAGCAGGAAGCATCAGCACACCCGAGGCCCCGGCACAGAGGTGGGACTTCCACCCCAGGCCCTTGCCGGCTCCCACAGGCCACTATGCCACCACCCACACGCTATGAGAATCCTCTCCACATGGCTCTGCCAGGGAACCCTAACGCCCTGCAGCCACCTCCAAGCTGCCCCTCAGACAGACCAACGCCACGGCCTGGGCTGAGCCGCCACCTTGGTGCCACATTCACAGGCCACTAGCCAAGCATTTCAACCCCTGTGGAGCCCAAGCTTACTGAGGCTGGTGCTGCTGCCCGCCTGAGAGCGGCGCAGGGAGCTGCGGGTGGCAGGCCGGTAGCCGGGCAGGCTAAGCAGCGCAGAGTTGCCCGGGGTCTCTTCAGGGGAGGTGGCTTCTGGCTTGGCGAGGGATTCCCGAGAAGGGCAGCTAGTGAGCGAGCGGGTGGAGACCCCCGAGCGCAGCCTGCCCTTGACCAGGAGGCTCTTCTGGGACGGCTCTGACCGGAGGCTGTAGAAAGACGTGTCGGCGGCGGTGTCGGGTTCCTTCTGCAGGGGGAAGCCAGGGGTCAGAACAGGAGGCCGGCCAGACAGTGACCCCTGCCAAAGGGCAGACCCACTTAACCTCAGATAGGCAGCCAAATCTTGGCTGACTCCGCTGCCTCTCCAGCTCGCTGCAGGCTGGGGCAGTGGATGCCTCAGTGCATGGGAGCTGGGCAACAAGAAGGGAGCAGAAACCACCGTCCCCCAGGGCGGTCAGTGTGGGGCGGACGCCCTGTGCAACCAGTGCGGCCTGCTTCTCTGCTGCCCTCCCACGTGCCAGACGTCCCAGGGGTTCTTTGGCACGGGACTGCCTGCAGAGAGGGCTCAGCATCCTGGAGGGGGCCCACGGTCCCCCTTCTGAGCCAGCCTCTGAAGCAAGAAGGTCAGGAAACGCCGAAGAAATCCCTCCTGGTGCTGCCGGGGGTGTGAACCAGGGAGCCTCCGCCCCGTGTTACCTTTGTCATGGTGATGTTGATGATCTGCGTGGTGCGCCGGCGTGCCGAGCGGGTCTTGCAGCCAGAGTCGAGTGACAGGTCACCCAGGGAGCCCAGGCTGCTCTCCAGCTTGGACTGGGTGCGGCTGGGGATGGGCGTAAAGTAGAGGCTCTCCAGGGACTCCACCTTCCGCGGCAGGCGCTGGGATGCGATTGATTCGGCGCTGTCGGGCACAGCGGAGGTCTCTGACTTGGAGCGGCCCGGTTTCCTACGGGAAGGGGATGCAGCGTGATGTGGCAGACCCAGGCCGGGCAGCAGCACCCAACCCGGATTTAGTGGGGAGCAGAGAACCAGTGGCATGGCTTGTGGGAGGCAGCAGACCCCATGAGAGACCAGCACAGCCAATGCCCTCCCCAGTCAGAGGCCCCCGGGACCCCTGCTCCCCAAGTACCTGGTGGAGTTGAGCGGCTGCAACTCATCACTGCTCAGGTCCAGACTGTCGGTGCTGATGTCGCCGGGGTGCTGACTGAAGGGGTCTCGGCTCTTCAGGGGGTCAGCAGCCACTTGGGACTTGCCCAGCTCCCGGAGCTGGCGGTCTGCAAACTCCACCTGGCAGGGCAGGAGGGGCATGGGAAAGGAGCAGGGTTTGTGAGCCTCACTGGACACACAGCTCAAGTGCAGTAGGACTCCCCTCCTGCCCACCCCTCCAGGCCACAGGGATACTCTAGGACAGAGCGGATCCAGCCAGGTCCTGCTCCCATGAGCTTAGAGGGCAAATGCAGCCCAGCCAGCACCACTAGCTGGACTAGGGGACAGGGCCAACCTCCAGCAACAACATCCTTGCGCAGCTAGTGCTTCCCTAGAGCATGTGGCAGCAACTGCAGGTAATGAGGGGGGAAGGATGGCCTCTCGGCTGCAGGCAAAGGGCTGGGAATCAAGATGCCTGGGGTCTGTTCTAGGCAAGAGGTCAAGTTCTTCAGTCTGCGGAGTCTGCAGCACTGCTCAGCTTGTGGCCCTGGAGAAGGGGTGGGAATTACAGCCCAGCTCTGTGCTATGGGCATAGGCCTGGTGCCCAGTAGGGCTCGGCATTCACAGGACGAGCTGCCTCAGTCTTAGGATCCATTGCTCGCAGCCAACAGCCAGCCGGATCCTGGGGGCTCAGACCACCCCCAGGCCTCAGCCCACTGCTCCTGCAGGAGTCTCCTGGTCAGAGGCTTGGTAGAACGGAGCAGCCTGGATGTCCCATGTGCCCAGTGGAGAGTCTCAGGGCACAAGGAAGACATTGAGAAGCTGCTGCAGGACTATAGGTGGAAGCTGGTTGCCCAGGCATCGCCCACTACCTCGAGTGCGAGACCCCCGACTGCCCACCACAAGGATGATTCTGGGTCAGAAATTTGCCCTCTCCTTAGCTGTGGGCTTGGTGGGAAAGCAAGGAGCACCACGAGCCATGACTTAGCAATGGCAGGCAGATGCCCCAAAGCAGGGTCTGATGAGGTTAGGTGGAAAGAAAGGAGCCGACGCCTCCCCACACAGAAGGGTGTACCTGAGCCTCCAGGCTGCGGACCTGGCTGCTGAGGTTCCTGCAGCTGAGCTCCGACTCCTTGGCCTGCAGGATGGTCTGCTGTAGCTCCTTGGCCAGCCGCTCCGACTCAGCTTTGAGCTCCGTGTTCTCCGTCTGCAGCTGTTCCAGCCCTTTCAGCTTCTCGGCCAGGTCCTGGTTCTGCTGCTTCTTGGCGTCATAGAAAGTCTTCGCCTTCTCCATCTGGGGGCAAGGAGCAGCAGCACGCTGCAGTCAAGCCACCCTAACTCGCCAGGGTCCTGGGGGAAAGGGAGTGGCACCGAGGGAGTCAGATCTCCATACCTGAGCCTTGTAGTGCTCTGCAGCCTGCTCCTTCTGGGCCAGCTGCTCCTGCAGCTCTGAGATCTTCTCCTGCTGGCGGCTAGCCTCTTCCTGGAGCTCCCCTTCCAGCACCTATGGTCAGAGGGAGATGGAGAAGACAAGATGATGCCCAGCTCTGTCTCTTCCCCAGCACCCGTCCCAGGGGTTGGCTGCCCCCCACACAGCAGAGGCAAGGGAAGTCAGCCATCACCTCTCCAGTTTGCTCAAAAGCCCCTGGGATATGGCAGGCCCTGTGCACCCCTTCACCCCATCCACCCAGCACCTTGGCTACCTTCACTTTCTGCTGCTGGGCGCGAGTGGCTCTTTCATGCTGGGCCACTTTTTTGTTCAGCTCCTCTACCTGGAAACGAAAGGGTCAGTCATACCATTTCCTCGGGGACTGCAGGGCCAGGGGCTTTATGCAAGCCAACTGCAGATGCTAATCCACCTCGCAGCATCCACGCCTCCCTACTAATGCAACCCAGCCTCCTCCCTGGTGCCACCCCCTGCCTCATGGATCAGCTCCATGGTCTCCGTGATTGCTCCGAGACCTGCTCGGCCCCCTGCTCCACCTGGAGGACTTTCAGGGCCGTCCAAGATGCCAAGTCCTCTACAGTCCCAGCCTTCCCCAGCAGAGAATGCAGTGGCTTGCAGAACCCATTCCAGCAACCCCAGTGCTGGAGCTTGCACCCCTGGGGGTGGGTTAGCAGGCTCTGGAAGCTCATAATAGCTTGTTAGTCTTTCTTGGTGCAAGCACTTGATTTACATGAGAAAAGCAGGGTCATGTTAGAAGCAAAGTCCATTAAGCCATGAAGATCAGAGATGAGAAATCAAAAAGATCAGAGATGAGGAACGAGTGTGAGGAATGAGAGGGTTAGATGAAGGGATACTACAGAACAACCCAAGAAATCTTCCCCCATGGCCTGAAGCTCAAGCACTTGTCTCCATTGCCAATTGTTTGCTATCCAAGAATCAACATGAGGAGGTGACATACACATACAAGGTCTGAGAGGCAGCTAGAACCAGGCATTAAGAAAGTCTTTGGTACCCTCTGGATAGTCACCCTCACTGGTGTGGCCCAGACCAGCCTCTGGAGAGGAGGCTTGGGGTATTCAATATTAGAAGTGGAATCTGGTTTGCTCGGCATGGGGTTGACTTCAGATCTCAAGTCGAGAAGCTTGCTGACAAGGCCCAGACTGGGCAGAAAGGGTTGACACATGCACAGCCCTACAAGGGGACGCCACACAACAGGGGCAGAAGTCTGAGAAATGTAGGTGAGCTTGGACACTGGGACAAGAGGCTTTCAAGCCATCCAGCGGAGCGTGGTCTTTGTCGACTGCTGGTGCTGGGACCCGCTCTGGACTCTGGCCAGCTGGGCTCCTTTCTGGCTCATGTGTCACTGAAGACAGTACTGTGGTGACATGCAAGGAGGACCCTAGGCCCTCGATTGCAACTACTAGCCATTCCCTGCAGCACTGGTGTACACAGGAAGCAGACACTTGGGGTGGGATGGGGGGTGCTTTTAAAGCCACTTTCCAGAGCGGATCTACACCAAGGTCTCTCACTTCATCGATTCTCCCTTATCAAGTGCCTCGCTGGAGCCAGAGCACTCAGCTTAGCATAGCGGCTCAGCTGCAGGAGGGACAGCAGCCTTGTTACTGGAGGATGGAGGAACTCCAGAGGGCTGAGGCTTAGCCTCTGGAAGGGTGGGGTGCAAGGAATGTCTGACTAGTGATTAAGAGGGAGGACCAGGCTGGCGGTACCAGTCCCTCAGATGCTGCCAGGGGCACAAAGCCTGCACAGCTAGCTTCCTGCTGTGCTACTGCAGCACATGGGACTTGGTGGCTTTGGGTTAGAGACCATGTGGCCCTGGCACTGCCCCCCCATGGCAGGGTGAGAGCCTAAGCCAGTTACTCGGAGCAAACCAGCGCTCGTGGCTCACTCTGGGACCACCCAGAGCCGAGTCCCCATTGCAAACAGTTCACAACAGGAGACAGCAGCTGTGGCAGGGAGCAGCAGCAGCTGGAGTCATGCACTGTCACCATTTAAGCAGCGGGCACTTCGCATGCGTTACCTGCTTAGCTTGTTCTTTCTGAAATACCTCTAGCTGCTCCACCTGTGTAAACGGGGCAGGCAAGGAAGGCAGAGTGAATACAGCGCGTGCCAGAAACAGATGGCCTATGCCTAAAGGCAGGGAGAGGGAGCTTGGGGAGGGCTCCTGCTGGGCACTAGGGGAGAGGGAGCCCAAGACCATGACCTACATGACCCCACTGGCTCTACAATTCACGCATGGAGTTGAGGCAGACTCAACCCCGCGCAGTGCTAGCACCTGCTCTGTCATCCCAGTGCCCCTCTCTGAAGTTGCAGCCACGCTGGAACATAAAGGAAGCCCGAGATACTGCACCACTGGGTCAATTGTGGACAGGGACGCTGTTTTCCGGCCTCCTCACCTGTCCAACTGAGTGTGTGGAAGAATTACCCAGCCAGGTCATCTATGTCTCTCAAAGGCATCCCCCAAGCAAGGATCAATGCTTTGGCAGGGACGGGAGCACCAGTTCCTGGGGACCATGGAAGCTGCTCTTCCTTTTCCCACCCAAATAAGTCCTGAATACAGTCAGTTGGGGGTGTATTTAAGGGTGGACTCCAATGCTCTCCTGTGCAGTCCTGCCCAGAGGAGCCATACATCCAAGGCCCTGGAGACCCAGTGGGTGGCTCTCCAGTGAATCACAGGAATTAAGGGCTGGAAGGGACCTCAAAAGATCAAGTTCAACCCCCCACCTTCTTTGGAAAATGACCTGAGATGTGCTGGGACGCTATGCAAGACTGGGCTGTATGCATACAGGACTACAGGCTGCACAAGAAGCGGTTTCCTGTCAAGCTAAACTGCCCCGAGGGAGACTTACCTGAGACACCAGCTTCTGTCTCTCCTCCTGGAATTTCTGCCTCTCCTCAAGGACCTTGACTTTGGCATTCTCGTACTTGTTCGTCATTGCTTCCAGCTTCTTCATGGCTTCTTCAGACTCCTGCTTGCACCCAGCCACCAGCTTCCCTGACTCCAGCTTGTGGCGCTCCAGGTCTTGGGCATGCTTCTCCTTCAGCTGGCTGAGCTCAGTGTCAAACTTCTGCCGCCCATGGCTGGACTTCTCGCTGAGCCCTCTGTTCTCCTCAGCCAGCCTGGCATTGGCCTGCTGGAGCACAGCGAGACGCTCCAGGTAGCTGGCGTTCTCCACTTGCAGCCTCTGCACAGCTCGATCTTGTTCGGAGAACCTCTCTTTCACACTGCGGACCTCTGCCAATTCCAGCTTGGCCTTGGCGAGCTCCGCTTGCAAGGTGCTGGCAGCTCTCTGCCTCTGCTCCAGCTCTTCCCGGTGCTTGCTTTCCAGAGAGGACTGCTCGACCTGCTGCTGCTGGTACAGACGTTTCATGGGCATGAGCTCCCCAACAAGGGCTTGGGCTTTGGCGAGTTCTTGCTGCAGGGAGGACAAGAGCTGTTCCTTTTGGAAATACTTCTCTTGCCAGGCCTTCACCTCTGCGCGGAGCTCCTCCTGGGAGTTCAGCTGCCTCTTCAGGGCATCGATGGATGCCTTCTGCTTCTCCGTCTCTTCCTGGTAGTTCTGCACTTCGGCCTTCATGATGGAGCACCTCTCTGCCGCGCGAGAGGCGGCGGTGGCCATTTCCGTCTGGAGGATCCTCAGCCGCTCCTCCAGCTTCCTGCTCTTCTCCGACTCCGCCGTGATCAGGCGCTTCAGCTCCTTGCTCTCCCCTTCCTTCTCCACCGCCTGCCGGTGGAAGATGGACCTCTCCTGCTGCAGGCTGCTGATCAGGCTGTTTTTCCTCTCCACCTCCTGGAGACACTGCGACACTTGTTCTTTCCAGCTCTCCTCCAACTTGCCCTTCTCTTGAGCAGAAGAACGTAGAGATGCCAACTCCTTCTCTGCTGCTGCGATGGCCTCTCTGCTCCGAGACAGCTCTTTCCCCTTCTCCAGCAGCTCCTTCTTCAGGGCCTCTATGGTGCCCCCCTGTCCAGCCTGGGTTGATTTAGAGGCTTCAAGGAGTTTCTCCAGCTCAGACACCTTTGCTTTCTGCTGCCCTATCTCCCTCAAGGCTTCCAGCTCTGCTTCCTGGTGTTTGGCCGTCATAGCTTTGGTCTCAGCGGCCGCTTTTTCCAGGCTAGTGATGGCATCTTGCTGCTCCCTGCACTTCTGCTCTAGTTTCTGCACTTCCGAGTTCAGCACCTCCGTCTCCTTCAGCTTCTCCTGATAGAGGTCTTGGCAGGAGCTGGATTCCTGCTCCCTGTGCCGGATCTTCTCCTCCAGGCTTTTGAGGGACATCTCCTTGGAGTACACGATGGACTTGATGCTGTCAATCTCTGCCTCTCGGGTTCTGGCAACCTCCAGGAAACCCTGCAACTCGCTCTCCATCTTGGCCGCCCGCTCCTTCAGGGCCTCCACAGAGGCGAGTTCCCCTTTCAGCTTGTTCACTGTCTTCTGCAGGTCTCTCAGCTCCTCGCCACGAGAGACATTTTTCAGACGGAGCTCCTCCAGCTCCCCTTCCTTCTCCTCGATCAGCTCCAAGGACCTGGCCAGCTCCTCCTGGTGTGCAGCACGCTCAGTCCTCTGCTCATTGAGGGCGTTCTGCAGCTGGGCATCCAGCTCTGCCTTGCCAGCCTTCTCCGCTGCCAGGTCTGCCTTGACTTGCTCCATCTCCTGAGCCAGGTGCTCAGCCTCCTTGCCCCGCCGGGCAAGCTCGTGTTTGTGAGCCTGCAGGGTTTCTTCCAGCCTGGCATTCAGCCGCTTGACCTCCCCGGACAGCTTCTCTGCTTCCAGTTCTTTCTCCTTTATGACTGATGAAGCGCGGGCAAGGTCAGCCTCCGCCATGGTGAGGTCCTTGCTCTTCTGCTCTCGGAGACGCTTCACTTTTGCTTCCAGCTCAGTCTTCCTGAGCCTTTCTTCAGACAGCTCCTTGGTGACTGCCTCAAGGGCCCCAGCCATTTTTCTCACTTCTGCCTGCAGTTGGGCAACCTGCTGGGCTGTTTCCTGGTCAGAAGCCACCATCTTCTCCTGCAGAGAAGAGAGACTGGCCTTCAGCTTCTGCTCCGCGCTCTCCTTCTCCTTGAACCGTGCCAGGGAGCCAGCAAGGTCCGACTGAGCCAGCGCCAGCCTCTCCTGCTGCTCTTGGATCCTTTCCTCCAGCTCGGCCACTTTTCCCTGCTCCTTCTGCAGCTGCCGGCAGGCCTCTTGGTGGTCTTTGCTCAGGGCTCTCACCTGCTCCTTCAGCTGCTCACACGCACCTTCATCCCCTTTGGCCACCGAGGATATTTTCGCCAGTTGACGTTGCAGCGTCTCCATCTTCTCCCCATACTCGTCTCCCACCTGCTGCAGCTGCCTTTCCAGTGCTTGCCCCTTAGCTTTCTCCTCACCCACCTCGCGAGCCATCTGATCTCGGTGCTCCGACAGCCTCTGGATTTCAGTCTCCAGCTCATTTATCCGTGCCAGGTTTCCTTCGAGGGTCTCGGAAGCCCTCCTTTTCTCATCCTCCAAGATCCCCTCGGTGTTCCGGACCGACTCTTCCAGGAACAGGAGCCGCTCCTGGAGCCTGGCATTTTCCTTGGCCAGCTTTTCTTTCTCCGAAAGCTTCTGCTGACCTTCTTTCAGCTTGGTCTCTGCTTCTCGGAGCTGGGCTTTCAGCGACTCAGCTGCTGCTGCCTGGACCTCGCCCTGCTGGCACTTTGTAGTGAGCTCAAGGACTCTGGCATCCAGGTCTTGGACCCTCTGGCTCAGCTGGGCTTTCTCCCTCTGCAGCTCTAGCACAGAGGCTTGGTTGGTGTCTCTGGCTTTCTCCAAGGTTTGTAGCTGGGTGGCCAGGGCTGCCAGCTCTGCCTCTTTTCCCTGCTGGAATTCCTGGAGCTGTAGCACAGCCAGTTCCCTCTCCTGGAGGGCCTTTTCGTGCTCTTCTCTCAAGGCAGCCAGCTGCCTGGCCTCCCCCTGGCTGGTCACTTCCATCTGCTGGGTGACATGCAGCAGTTTCTCCTCATTGTGCTTCAGCGTGCTGCTCAGCTGGTCCACTTGGAGGCTCAGCCCCTGGATTGTCTCCCTGGAAGACTGTTCTTGCTTCTGAAAGTCTTCTGCTAGCTGTCCCTTCTGGTTCCTTTCCTCTTGCACCTGCTGGTGCAGACTCATCAGCTCCTGTTCCTTCTGGAGGACAAAGGCATTGAGCTTGGCCATCTCTGCAGTGAGTGTGTTCACCTGAGCTGTCAGGCGTGCTTCCTGCTCTCGGGAGTCCTGCTCCAGCTTCTCTTTGGCCTGGTGGATCTCGGAGACCGAGCTCTGGAGGCTGCCAATGAGCTCCATGAGCTGAGCTTTCTCCTCTTTGAAGTGATGCTGTTCAGTTTGGAGGTTCGCCTCATGCAGGCTCTTCTCCTCCTCCAGCCGAAGGATGGTGGCTTGGAGCTCTATCACTTTAGCGGTGAGGCTTCCTACTTCCTGCCTTAGATCTTCAAGCTGAGAGAGCAGAGAGAAATGAAACACCGATGGCATTCAGTAATGTTCCAAAGGAGACCTAGACACTTCTGCCCAACAGGGAGCCTGGAAAGCGCTCTGCTGCCTTGCAGTTGCAGCAAGAGCTAGTTTCTTTAGTTCTCCCACCATTTCCAAGTCCTGAGGCAGAAAGCCTCACTGACTGGGTCGGACCCACCACTGCGTGGGGACAGGAGATCATGGCACCCAGCCACCATGGCAGAAGCTACACTGCAAAATAACCTGGAGATTCTTCAGTCCCACAATACCAGACATACCCACCCCAAAGGAGAGCCAGGCTGCTTTTACTGCAGAACAACCTGCGCCATCAGCAAGACCTCACCCACCCATCACTGCCATTGCCCAGCCCTGCCAGGCAAGCCACCCAGGGCAGTCAGTTACTGCAGTGCTTAGAGAAGTAGAATCCATGAGCACAACAGGAAGCACTGAGCTCTCCTTGGCACGCAGATGGCCTGAGATGCTTTCAGACTCTTCCAGCCATGCTGGCAGGAAGCCTGGAGGCTGCTCCTTTTAAATGAGCGGGGGGAGTGCTGATCCCTGTGCACAGGCAGGAGGCTGGGCAGGCTGAGCTGTGCTTTCCCACAGCAGCTGGAAGTGAGCTTCCCCCTCCCAGCCTGCTCTGAAGACCTGTCTGTGCTTGCTCTCTCTGTTCCAGCCCGCGCAAGACCCCACCATACCTTGAGGACATCTCCCATAACCTCTCCTTTTTCCTGCACGGCGCCATCCCCCAGCTTCACCAGCTGGTCCTCCAGCAAGGAGATCTTCCCCTGCAGAATCTCTATCTTCTCTTCCAAACATTTCTGGGGAGTGAGGCACATGCATTAGCACAACTGGCCGTCGGCAGGGGAGGAACTCAGACATCAGCAAAAGCTCTCGCGCAGGCTGGCAAAACCATCTGCGTTCTTGTTGGGGCTCCGTGGCTGCTCATTCCACTGCTGGACTCTGCTCACTCCCCACTTGGGGCCTTCGCTGCAGACACTATTTCCTCACAAGGGTATAACGGATCCCACCCCCTGCCCCAGGAATTGGCTAATGCCATGCACAATTGAGCACTGTTTCCCTCATAATTAATGCAGGGCTTCCTCCTGCGGAGATGGGCATGCTGCTTCTGCGGTGCTCCTAGGTCCCGCCAGCCCAAAGACATTTAGTGCTGGATTCCCCTTCCCCACCCCAACAGGGATCCTGGAAGTACCAGAGACCCTTGGACTCCAAGCTCTGGCTGCTTTCTTGTACCGCACCAGTGCACACTCACCTTCTCCTGGATGGCGTTGTGGAGCTCGCTCTCCAGGTGGGTTTGCTTCTCACCCCCCTGTGTCAGCGCCGCGCTGTGCTCTTCAGAGAGCTCGTTCAGAGCTTCTTGCAGCTGCATCAGGTGGCTGGCGAACTCCCGCAGCTGGATGGAAGGGAAGCCCCACCCCACCCCCAACAAACTGCCTGGTTAGAGGGTACACACAGCATGCTGTCCAGGTGTCTGGGACCCCCAACATCGTAATATCCCAAGCTTCACATACAGCCCATTCCCTCAACCAAGGCAGAGCAAAGTAACCTGCCCAAGGATACAAGAGGCAGCTGGTGAATGAACCTCCTCCTAAGTCCTAGCCCAGGGAACCTTATCACCACCAGATCACTTCTCCCCAGTGTCATCCCCTAACCCAGCCCCACATGCCTCCGATGACAGCAGGGGGCTAACTAACAATCAAGTTGTATGTGAGAACAGATCCTACAAGAATGGCTGAAGCCCAGGTCCAAAGCATGGTGCTATCCCAGGCTGTCACTACAGCAGGCTAGATCAGAGGTGCTCAACCTTTCTGCCTGGTGGGCTGGATGGGCAGTGCCCAGCCCACTTGCAGGCCAGATCCGGACACTTGTCCTGATCTAGCACCTGGACGGGCGCAGCAGGGAGCCCTGCTCTGATCCAGACACATGGGAGAAGGGGGCTTGGCCCAGTTCCAACATGTCTCCATGACAAAGTGGGGGCGCTATCTAGCCCTGATTCAGGCACAGGAGCAGGGGAGGGTGTATGGCCCAGACTAGCTGTGAGAAAAGGGAATGGAGGAAGAAAGAACCCAGTCATGCTTGGGAATTTGGCAGCAGGGAGGGTGGCAATATTAACTGCCACTGCTCCCCCACTGCCAATTGCCCCAACCCATGGGAAGCCCTGCAGGCTGGATGCTATGACTGCAGGCCAGATTTGGCCCGTGGACCAGAGGTTGAACACCCTTGGGCTAGATCATCACCTTGGAGAAGCAGAGGTGCCCTGTACCTTGAAGGAGAGGTCCCCATTCTCCTCTGAGAGCTGGGTGATCTTTCGGTCCATCTGACCCTTTTCAGTCCTCAGGTCTTGACACTGTTTTAAAGCTTCGTGCAAACGCATCATCAGGCTACGGGAGAGGGGAGGGGAGAGGATTAGGTTTCCTGCCTTGTGGGGGGGAATGCCACTGGCAAAGAAGGGGGAGAAGCAGCTGCACAACTGTTGTTTTCAATGTTAAGAGGAAGATGATGAGGGTCCTGAGGCACTGAGAGATGCTGGATCTTACTCAGACTGGCTTAGGACTAAAGAGTTCCTAGATCTCTGAACCTGCCAGCTATGAGGGTTACGTGGAGAGGGGGAGACAGAAAGTCCCTTCTCATACCCCTAGGGAATTCAACTGAATCTAATCAGAGGGGGACGACAACAGCTGTTGCATGCTTCAGACTAGTATGAGCCTCAGCAGGGATCGTGCCTTCTAGATTGAGGTAAGACACTCGTCTGTTAACTTCCTCAGCATACATACACCACTGGCATAACTGGTCTTCATCTAGGATGCCAGTTTGAGCACGTGGCCACTGACCCAGGCTCCCCTCTTCGAGCTAACAGATGCATGTCACAGGGAAAGAAGGTCCGAGACCCACAAAGCACTTCGGTCCCTGGACTCATGGGCTCTAAAGACCCAGAACTGCCACCGTGATTGCCAAGTGTGACCTGCTGCACAGCAAAGATCACAGATCTTCACTGCCACTGCTTCTTGCTTCAGATCCACAAGCTGAAGCCAGTGGGCAGGGGAAAGAGGGCATATGGGGACATATCAGAGGGAGCTCCTGTCCTGTGTGCTACAGAAAGGATGCGGGTCTGAGCCCAGCTCAGGAGGGGACCAGGGCAGCCTGGAGCGGTTACCTCTCGTTCTTCTCCCGCAGCTCTTCCAGCTCTTTGGGCTCCAGCTGCTCAGCAGCTTGCCTCTCATTCAGAAGGGTCAGGCGGTCAATCCGCTGCTGCAGCATGGTGATTTGAGTCTCTGGAGAGGAGATGAGAGGCACTGTTACTGTCCACGTTCAATGCTCAAAGGGCACAAACTGAGCAACATGCCTCTGTGCTCCAACACTTGAATGCCCACACTGCACAATCCCAGTCACACCAGCAGCAATTGGTGGAATTGCCCAGTGCCTGCCTTGTAGCTGCTGCCTAGCTCTCATGTTAGGAGCTGACACCTAACAAGTCTCCAGCAGGGTCGGCTGCAGCAGCTTTCTGTTGCTAGCAATGCAAGAGGGGAGTTGGTTACACAGGCTCTGCCAGGGAAGAGGATCAGAAGATTCTCTAGTTCAGAAGTTTCCCTTAAGCCACACAAGTGTGGAGGATGCAGCTCCAGCCACCACCTCCCTCTACTTTGGTAGGAAAAAAGGGAACCCGTAGCCCCCAGAACGAGCCTGCTCTATTGGCTGCTAGCACAGACCAAGTCTGAGCAGCGAACAGGCACATGGCCTGCAATGCCCCACACTTCCTTCCAGCCCACCACGTGCTGACAGCTACTGACCCTTCTCTGTGAGGAGTTTGCGGTTCTCTGCCAGTTCCAGCTCCAGCTCATCCCGGTTCTCCCTCTCTGCCACCAGCTGCTTCTTCAGTCGTCTCAGCTGGAACTGGGGGGTCTGCAGGATGTCACCCATGGGTGAAGCAGGCATGCCAGGAAGGAAGCTGTCACAAAACCATAGCCACACACTGTGTGTGACTGAGAGCCAAGAGACAGAGGCTGCTACTCCCACCCCAACGCCCTCAGTAGAATCCCAGACCCACTGGGGCACCAACATCTAGAATACTGGCATGTGATGACTGCCTGGAAAGAAGGACCCCTGCCCCTCGATCCTACTCATGCCAAGTCCCGGACACTGGGGTGTGGGTAGAAAGGCTTTCCCTTCCAGGACAGGGGCTCCTCAAACTCCCTGCTGCCCTGCAGTCAGTCATCAGGACATGGTGAGCTCTACTGCTCAGTGTGAGAGATCTCAGCTCAGTTCATCCCAACCTGCCCCTGGTCTTTACCACCAATCTCAATCTCTCAAACCTTTTACAAGATGTTAGATTGACTTGGGACATGGGAGGGGGACCGGTACTTAAGAAGAAACTGCTTTATGGGGACATCAGTACTCAGGACAACAGAGCATCCCAGTATGATCTCTGTTTCCTTACTGAATGGAGGGGCCTTCCTGCTGGATGGATCGCAGCCTGGGGTCACAGGAAAAAGCCAAAGCTGCTTAGGGAGGCTGGGAACATACTTATTCAGGCTGGAGGAGGAGGCAATCTTCTGCAGCTCCAGGAAGCGCACCTCGCGTGGGTGCTGGCGGGAGAACATTGGGGAATGCTCCTCAGAGCTGCTGCTGGAGACACTACACGATGATGCTGGGGAGAAAAACCAAGAGGCATCAAACGAACTTGCCCCGATGCAGGGAATGGGGAAGGCTTAGAAGCTTAAATGTTCAGGACTGAATGCTCATGTCCTACGAACCACAGGTCAGATACTAGTGAGATCAGTCCTGCCCCGACACCCTGGTCAGCTCCACAGGGGTGTTGAGTAAGAGGCCTGCCCTGCCCCGATGTCCTTGCACAAGACACCCGCTGCCTTCACAGCTGTGAAGCATGCAGTCCACCCTGCCCCTCCCTGAGAGCAGTGTCATGAGAGGTGGGGTGGGATACTACAGGAGCTGTCACCCTCATTCTTGAAGTGCCCAGTAGCAGCAAGGCAGGACATCTGGCTCTTGGCAGTGCACAGAGCAGTAACTGCAGCCTGCTGCCGTGGCACAAAACATGATCCCCAAGTGAAGGACCTTGGGGAAGGAGGATCTGCTCACTAAAGCAATGCGCTCGTCCTCAGTGTCTGGCAGCCTCAGCTGGCTCTGCCTGCTGTGTTGAGGGTTTGGGCCAGCCCCATTTTGGCAAGTTCTGCACAACAGCAAGTTTGCTCCTGGAGTACTGGAATCCACCGCTTGGTGGCACCAGTCTGCTGGAAAAGGCCATCGTAGCTGACTGAGATGGCAGAAGCATGAACACAGGCGGGCAAAAGAGCAAGGGAAGGTCCTGGTGCTGGGGACTGGTTCTCACCACTAGTGACCTTGTAGCTGAGGGCTATTTTTGTCCCATTCCCATTTAGACCTTAGGAACTACTATAATAAACCTGATGACTAATGAGGTCAACCTTTCCCACTTGATGGGGGCTGGGAACGTGCCTAGCCAACTGCTGCTCCCTGTGCAGGGCCCAGGCACTTCTGCAGGGCTAGTGCCAACAGCCCCTGCTATTTTGAGTGATATGATGAGCCAGCTTTGGTGTGTCACCACCACCACAGAACTCACCTCTCTTCTGCAGGAAGATCTCCAGGTTCTCGCTGAGACCCTCTTCATTGTCCAGCACGAACTTGAGAATGGTGGCCAGCTCAACCTGAGGAAGAGATGGCACAGGATGAGCAGCTGGACTGCTGTAGGCACGCATGGGTGGGGAGGAAACCCTCCGAAGCTGCCACCCCCTCTAGCCCTATTAAAGAGAGGTACTGAGGAGGTAAACAAGTGGCCCAGAGATTAGAGCCTTGCCAAGCCCATGATTCTCTATCCATCACGCTAGGCAGAGGGGGCATGGAACATGCCAGCTGCCACAAAGGGCTTATGGAAGTTGGGGAAGGAAGCACCACCAGGGCTGGGAGGTCTAGCTGA
Source organism: Caiman crocodilus (assembly GCA_030014935.1). Classification (NCBI taxonomy): domain Eukaryota; kingdom Metazoa; phylum Chordata; order Crocodylia; family Alligatoridae; genus Caiman; species Caiman crocodilus. Next base: position 118,286 of record JAGPOW010000009.1, read on the forward strand.
CAAAGGGAGGAGATGTGCCATACCCCAAGGGCTCACAGCCCATCAGGGACAGGCTTGGGACTGCAACTCAAAGCTGCAGCCACAAAAATTGTCTCTGCTCACTTGACACCCCTATTTCTCTCTCCACACCTACGGCTGGATCAGTGGCTGGATAGTGTCATACAAGCCTGCAAGGAGGAGTTGGTGGTTACCTGGATTTTATACTCAAATTCATTCCAATCCTTGGGGCTTTTGGTACTTATGGAGGTGTGGTACAGGAGTAGCACGGTCACCTGGAAACAGATGCTATGGGTCACAAGGGGGAACTGAGTTTCATAACACATGCATTCAGCCGGAGACAGATTTACTCTGGAGGCTGCACTGTCCCTGCAGCACTGCCTCTTGCTTCATGAGAGGCCACAGGAGGAGAATGAGTCCGCACATGCATCCCCGTCTTGCTGCAGCATTGGCTCAGTCACCCAAAAGTCATTCTCAATTTCTTAGGATTTGTGCAAGCTGCTGCTCCCAGCACCACGCCCACCCTCTTACTGCATATGTCCTCCACAGGTTTAGATAACGTAAGAGCTCTATTGCAGTTGTCCCAGAAGGCTTCACCTCTCTGTTTGGATCTGTTGTTGGCTACTGCTTCATACAGACACCAGAGACATACAGGTACCTTAGCCAGCTCCAGCTCCTCTCCCTCCAAGAGCTTCTCCACTGACACCAGGCTCTCCATGGTGGCCTTGTGCTTGCAGTGCTCTACAATGGAAAGCAAAAGGGGTGGTTACACAAAAAGTCTCTGCCGCACTTGCCTCCAGGAGATGGAAAGTGAGGAGGAGGCCTTGAATCCCAACCCCAAGGGCTAACGGCTTCCCCAGCCCCTCATCGTATGCTAAAAGCATCCCCACCCCCTCATGACACCAAGGCTAGCATAACCAGCTCAACACATCCAATATGCCAGGGGAGGAGAATCACCACCTGCACTACCCAGGCAACACAAGACAGGGCAACAAGCTCAATGCCAAAGCTCAGCCTTAGACCCTAAACAGGGTAACCAGGCCAGACCATCTGCTTAACCTTTGTTTTGCTGGAACCAAGCAGGGCCTTCCCTGGTCCAAGCCTCTGATCCAACTCCCCTGCCCCACCCTTGGAAATCCCTTTACTCCTGCTGGTGTCCCAGTATTGGCCTCAAATTGCATCCCCTTTAGGTTTGTACACCCACTTCCACTACGGAGACCAAGCATAATATCTAGTAGTCACAGAAGTCACTGCTTCTCAATCAGATCTTCCAGCTCATTTTGACTGAGACCCAAGGTTAACACACCTAAAGACCCAGCCATATCCTGTTGCGTCAGCTATGTTAGGCTTGTTATACTAATAACGTGTGATGATGGGGTAGGGGATGCCATTAGCATGCCAGATATCCGCCTCCTGCACTGGGCAGACCCCAGAGCAAGCCCTCTGCTTCACCTCTAGCCTCTAGAGCATATGTGCAGACATCTCTGTAAGAAACTTTTCCCCTGTGCTGCCAAGCCTCACGGCAACGCCGCTTACATCCATGGGGCACTGGTTACATCTGTGACTCAGCTCACACGGGACTGAGTGTACCTAGAAAGCCACAATGAGAAGGGTGGAATTCCTTACTCTGTAGAAAGCTGCAGATAAATGCTATCCTCTCCGGCAGGGGCTGCTGCAGAGCCGACTCTCCCTCCTCTGTGTCGTGGCTGAAAGAGTGCACACAGGTTATTTGATCCCCTGGGGATGAGGCCAAAGCTGCTCATGCAAGGCTCGGTGCTCTGTTACAGGAAGGCAGAGCCTTATGCAATAGGTTTCTTGCTTTCCCTATTCCCTGCACCAGCAAGGGAACAAATCTGGTCCAGATGACGGGGCCTCGGCAGCCGGCCATGGAGCACGCGCACAGCACATTGCTGACAAGATGCTGCTGCCCAGAGTACTTACAACCAGCATAAAATATGCACATTCCCTTCCCCCACCCAGCTCATAAACAGATCCACCCTCCCAGTCTTTTCCAGAGCCCACATTAACATGGCTGTGTTTATTTCCTTGCCTGTGCAGCTGCCAGGAGGCGGGGAGGGGAGGGGAAGGGAAGGCTGGGGGGAGATACTATAGTTCCAGAACAGCCAGCAGAAGGAGCTCAAGAAGGGACAGAAGTTTTAAGGGGAGAGAGAATTACTGCATTTAGAGAATGCGTTGGGTGCCCCAGCCATTTACAAATTGGTGGCTTGAACTGGCAAGCAGATGCCCAATCAGCCCCTTCCCCAGAACATGACTGAATTGCAGGGGTGCACCTTACTACCTGGGCAGCCTGTATCATATCATAGTGTCTAGAGTCGGAAGGGACCTGGGCAGATCATCTAGTCCGACCCCCTGCCTTGGCAGGAAAGAGCACCGGGGTCAGATGACCC
>JAGPOW010000009.1:151025-161387 GCA_030014935.1 Caiman crocodilus
CCCCCCCAGCCTCCAGTCCCTAGGAGAATGAGACCCTGAGCTGAAGCTGCCAGGTGCCTCCCTTGACCCCTGTGACGTACAGAAGTCTCAGAGCCCTCGTGGCCAAGCTGGCTGGAAAGCAGGCTTGCCTCCACCCCCAGGGGAAATGCTGCCTGTTGATAACCCAAGCACATGGAGGGTTGGAGTCAGCTGCAGTTGCAGATAGCTGCCCAAGCACTCCCTCAAGGGAGGGAGAATCCAGCCCATGAGCTCTTGCCCTGTGGGGAAGCAGGGTCACGAGTCCCAGCAGAAGGCCCAGGAGCTGGTGTTCTCGACATAGGTGCCAAGGAAGAGGTGGTCAGATAGCCAACTATCTAAGATAAGGAAAAATATCCAAGATAAGGAAAAGGAGGGTCATTTATGGCAGCCCCATGGGGCTTGTGGCTTCGGGGCAGTGTGTTTCTGGTAGATGGCAGGAGCAGCAGCTGAGGATGGGAAGTTTAAGTCTTTGCCCCAAGGCATTTTACAAATGCACACAGGGTTTCCACAGGAAAGGTGCTCAGCTCCTGTCTCAGCCACATCCGAGGGGATGGGGGAACTGTTTAGCTCCACAGGGAAAGCTGGATTCAGCTGGAAATGCATAACAGAGTAGAAAGCTGATGACAGTAAGAGTCAGACTCAAGCTCCCCCAACACAAGAACTGCTCCAAACACTGCTCTGGCCAAGCATCATGACCTCTGTCTCTATCTGAATGATGCCTTTCTCCCAGCACAGCTCCCACAAACACTGTGCTGGGCTCAGCACTATTCAGCAACAAGTGCCACCAGCCTACCATTGTTTCTGGCTTCTCATACAGATACAGACCCAGCCAAGGCCCACAGAGGGTCAGAAATCCCACAGAAGCCCAGTCCAAGCGGGTCCACACAAGCCTTCCTGTTAACCTGCACTGACAGATGCAAGCATCTTCCTGGTTTGATCATTAACGAGCTTGGCCCTCTAATGAGACAGCGGTTTACAGCTGTTAAGCAGCCTCACGTGGGTGCGGTAGATGAGGGACAGTTGTCTCCCTAGATTGCTTCCTTCTAAATCAAGGCCAGCAGGACTTCGTAGGAGCAAGCCATCTACAGCCATGTACTGCGGCAACTAGCAAAGGCAGGGAAAAGCAGGACTTCAGGCACCCAGTGCAGTCACTGAGGCAGGAGCATCCACAGGGATGGTTTTAAAGTGCTGAAAGAGCATGCAGAGCCCAGGATGTTTTTTCAGGATCAGCCACATGCATCAGGCCTTGTTCTGCCCCACCATGGTGTGTGCTATGAGGCTTCTGCTCCAAGTGATGCTGGGCCTCTGCTCCTGGGGCAGGATAACAAGGGAAGGTTTCCAGATCACCCCGGCATAAGCAGGCACAGGACCACAGAGCTGAGCCACTGGCTTTAAATCAGTGATGTCTTCACCTCTCTTGGGCTGCGGCCATGACACACTTACTTCAGAGCAAAAGTGGAGCAGACGCATGGTACACAGCCCTGCCACACTGGCTTAAGTCACAGGATTATAAGAAAGTCTGGCTAGAAGGGATCTCACAAGGTCATCTAGTCCAGCCCCCTGCTTGAGGCAGGATTGTCACCAACTAAACCATCCTAGACGCATGTCTGTCTATAAGGTTGTAGGGAAGTGGGGCCAGAAGAGACTTTACAAAGTCATCTAGACTAGCTCCATGGCAAAACTCTCCTAGGAAGTGAGGGGTAACTACTCCTATGTAACCAGTCAGCTTCACCCCCGCGGGGCATTTCCTCCACGCCAACAGGCTATGGTCCTCTGCCTGCTAGAGGCGAAGTTCTGCAACTGCCCCTACTACACATATCTCTGGAGGGTCGGCTGTGCATCTGCTTCAGACACCACCATCTTGCTCTGGAGGAAAACCCTAGCTAAATGACCCAGAGGAAAATGTGATTGCACTCTTAGAGCATGGACACACAGCACACTTTCAGAAGGAGAATAGAAGGTAGCATTTCAAAACAGGCAGCAGCTAGTACATTGTTACCTCTTCAACTTTAACTCTGGAGGAAGGAGGGGAGTTGGAGCAGTTTTGCTAATTGTTTTTGGCTCTTCCACACCTAAGTCAGCCGCTGCCCTTCAGAAACAGTTCCTCCTCTGAAATGAGATCCATGCACCTGTGTCCCCACGCTTCCCTCTGATGAGCTAAGACGATGGTAAGGGATGAGCTTGCCCCTTCTTGGGTAACCCAGTTGCTCAACAGGTAGTGCTACAGAACCTCTTCCGCCTGGCCAGGCCTCTGGAGGTGGTGGGGCATTGCTCAGCTCTGCAGACTTTGCTGTAGGGTGTTGAGACCCAAGGAAAAATAAATTCTGGCTCTTGGGTGTTAGGGGAATTCGTGGCAGTGAAACCAATTGAATAAGAGCCCACAGTGTGCAAAATAGGCCAACGGCATCCTGGGTTGTATTAACAGGAGTATCACATGCAAGTTGAGGGCAGCGATTCTTCTGCTCCATTCAGCACTGGGGTAGCCTTTCATGGAGCACTGTGTCCAGTTTTGGGCCTCACACTTCAAGAAGGATGTGGACAGATTGGAAACAGTCCCGCAAAAAGCAACAAAAATGGTTAGAGGCCTGGGAAGCAAGATTAACGAGGAAAGGCTGAAAGTGTTAGGATTACCGAGTCTGGAGAAAAGAAGACTGAAGGGGGATTTGATCACGGTCTTTAAATACCTGGAAGATGATTATAAAGAGGATGGCAGAGACGTGCATGTGGCTGTAGGAGGCAGAACCAGGAGCAATGGTCTCAAATTGCAGCAAGGTAAATTTAGAGTGGAGACAAAGAGGAACTTTCTGACTCCAAGAGTGGTCCAACATTGGAACAGGCTACCTAGAGAAGCTGTGGAGTCTACATCCTTGAAGTTTTCAAAAGCAGGTTAGAAAGACATGTGGTTGGGATGGTTTAGTCATGGACAATCCTACGCTAAGCAGGGCACTGGACTAGATGACCTCACAAGGTCCCTTCCAGCCTGAGTTTCCTTCAAGCCTATGAAGAAAATCTAGATCTGTGGTTATTAAAATGAAGGCCGCAGAGCTATTTTTAACCTGGCCAGACTTGATCCAGGCTTTGGGAAGCTAGGAAAAATGCCTAAAGCAGGATCTTTATAGGATACATCATGTTCCAGTGCTTGTAATAGTTTGGAGCGAAGGGAATCACTAGGTTACACTCAGTAAGGCTAGAAACAGGAAGAGACTGATCTAGGAGAAATGGAGGCAGAGTTTTGGGAAGCTCCTCAATGACTGAGGAGCAATGAGTGCCTTCAAGCAGAAGATGACGAGTTGCTGGATTACTAAGCACTGCCCGGGGGGAATAAGTCTAGCCTGGGAGGGACTCCATGGCTTAGCTCACAGGACACCCGCTGTTGGGTCTAGGGAGCTCCTCACCTGCTGCAAGTCTGCGAAGGGGACGGGTTCACTCGCTAGCACTTGATGCGGTTGGCTGGTCAGAGATGGCAGAGGCGGGAGCTTCTTCCAGTGCGTCAGGTTGTTGCTCAGCATTGCCAGCCGCGTGCTAGGTGGGGGAGAGCAGAGCACAAGGTTAAGAATCAGATGGCAGCTCCTAGCATATGACATGGAGCAGACGCTGCACCGGGCAGCGAGACGGGGCTATGTTGAGGCCTCGGATACCTGAAACCTGAAGAAAGCCCCAGCTCCGGATGAGACGTCCCTTCCCCACACCTTGCACTTACAGATACTGCAGCTGCTAAACAGCCAGACTCCTGGCAAGGGGCATATCCCCAAGCAAGTCCCCCATGGAGGATCTAGGTGGCACAGGAAACCCTGAGATGCATCTGTCCAGCCCAGCAAGCTTGTCCTGAAGCCAGCATGCCCCCCTCAGCCTGAGGGAAGGCAGCAGGGTGTCAACACCTCAACAGGGCTGAGCCAAAGCAGGCCAGTGCTGCCTCCCCACTGACAGCAGGCTTCACGTACGGCGTTGCAGTCACGTGCAGTCCCCAGAGCTCCCAGCCTTTCTGCTGCCCAAGGCACCTGTAGCGGGGTCCTGCCACACATCTCATGACCAGAGACCTCTGCTCAACCCGCAGCCCAAAACCGCTCAAGCTGAGGCTTCCCCTACCTGTACTGTCTGGCTCTGTCCATGTACTCGTGCTGCTCCATCCCCTGGGAGTCGGCAGCCGACACGTCAATGATGTTACTATGGAAGGAGGCAAGGCGGTCAGTCCTGCAGCCCACATGGCCCAGTTTAACTCCAGCCCTGAGTCTCTTGGGTGCTGAAGCTGCCCCCTGCACTCTTGGCCCCAGCTCCCTGATACAAGGCACCTGGGTTCCAGGGCAGGGAGCACTAATACCACCACCCCTCCCTTCCCCCCCATCTGATCTGATCATGGGCTTCTGCCTGCATGGCAGCCTGGGTCTAGCACAAAGCTAGAAGTCAGGTCGCTGGAACAGAGCCTGTCCTCTCAGGCAGGGGTTCCCCCCACGGAGACATGGCTGTGCCAGTGCCAGCCTTGTGCGCTTGAGACAGCCTGCAGGAGCCAGACAAGCTGGGACTGCCTGTGGCCTGAATATGCCTCTCACTTGTCTGAATCAGTTCCTCCCACCATGCCCAACACACCTGTGCCCTTCAAGGGCTAGGAGGAGACCCACGTGTGGAAGCTGCTGTGCCACAGAAGGGAAGCACTGGATTCAGCCATTTCAGACTGAGGCAGAGGTACTGCTCCAGCTTTCCCAGCACCTCTGGGCTGCAGATGGGTCACAGGGCCTCCTGGGATACTCTCGCGATCACGGTGTTAACTCCCCAAGCAATGCCAGGCTAAGGCTGTATTCTCTTTCCCTTACTAAGGGAGAGTCCAGCCTTGAGGCCCAGCCTCACACCCTCTCAGTCAGCAGCCCACAGTAGGCTGAGCACATGCAATCAAGTTACACACGCCCAGGGTGGGGGAGAAAGGCGAGAAGGAGGCGCCATCTGTGTGTACACACACCCAGGATGGACTTCTGCTCAGTCGCATCCAACCAGGGGCACCAAGTCCCTGAGGCCATGCTGAATGAAGAGCTCCCTCTCCCAGCCCTGCAAGGCAGACAGCCTGGGCCAGTGAGCAAGGCATTACACTGGGAGGTGGGAGACCAGGGTTCTGGTCCCAGCTCTGCCACTGCGTGTCCTTAGCCAATAACTCTACTCCTGCACCTCAGTGGGGAAGCTGAAGGGGCCAGTCGTGCTTGCCATTTTGGGGACAGCGCAGCTCAATGCCAGATGCACCCAACAGGCCTAATGCACTTCCACCACAGCTTTCAAAGCTCCCTGCTTTGGGGTTGGCTCCTACCTTGGGTTTTTTCTTCACAGCTTATTGACAGAGGAGTAGGTGGCAAAAGCAAGTTGCACCAGGAGTTTCTAAGCTTAAGCAACATCAACAAGGGCTCCAAGGACTGAAAAAAAGCAAGTTGCCACCCCCTCGATTTGCAGATGGAGCCAAGAGAATTAAGTGACTTCTCCACGGCTAGAGATTCAGGGGATCCTGCCCTGCTGAGGACTGGATGAGAGGATCCTGCCCCATGACTGGAGCAGAGGGGACTCCAGTCTGATCTCACTGGTGGCTCCTGTGCCAAGCCCCATTTTACAGGTCTGAGTGTATGCAATGCCTGAAGAACCCCTCTCCCCTGGCCTGAGGCCTCACTGACCCAAGCTTATCTGCCTGACAGTCTGGATAATTCCTGCTTGGTCTGTCTGTGACAGCCATGCTCCAGAGCTGGAAGATCCCTCCCAGCCTAGGTGCCAAAAGCCAGCTCAGTCCAAATTTTGCAGCACAGATCGAATGTGATACATGACATGATGAGAAGAGAAGATGGGGCGGGGGGGATTTGATAGCAGCCTTCATCTAGCTGAAGAGGGATCCCAAAGAGGATGGAGCTGGACTGTTCTCAGTGGGGGCAGATGACAGAACAAGAAGCAGTGGGCTCAGTTTGCAGCAAGGGAAGTTTAGGCTAGATTTTAGGAAAAATTCTCTCAAGAGGAGAGATGTGAAGAACTGGGACAGGCTCCCCAGAGAGGTGGTGGAGTCTCCATTCTTGGAGGTGTTTAAACCCTGGGTAGACAAAACCCTGGCTGGGATGATGTAGTTGAGGCTGGTCCTGATTGGACCAATGGGTTGGACTAAATGTGACCTCCTAAGGCCCCTTGCAACCCTCTTTCTCCACCTTCCTGATGATTTGTGCGTCACTCTGAACCACAGACAGCAGTGCTATACCGCGGCACCATGACAGAGAAGATCACCTCCACGGGGTTATCTCACCTTTCAGTGCCCTCAGGGAGCCTGTCTGTATAGGCCAAGGGCCAGCAATGGCTACTTGGCACTGTAAGGACCAGACTGCTAGACACTAGTGCTTTGGTGCAGGGGGCATGGACGCCATGCACAATACAGCCTCAGAAGCAGATGGGAGCACACCTGGGGATGCTTTTAGCCCTCACGGTAAAGAGGTTCTGCACCAGATTACCCGTTGGAGCAAGGGAGCCAAAGCACTACTAGCTTTAAAATGGAGTTTGGTGTGCTGCAGGGTGCAGTGATGTGGTGTGGCTGCCTGCAAGGGGAGGCAACTGGACTTCAGGCCCCCGGCCTCGTCCCGTGCTCTCTGGGAGCTCCGTTGTTCAAGCTCACACTGGCTGGAGCCCATTGAGACTGGATGGCTTGGCTACCGATGCTCACCATTTCCTCCTCGCTTCCAAACTGAGATCTCATTTGGTTTGGATGGTTTAGACAGGGATGGTTCTGCCTGGAGCAAGGCACCAGCCTACAAAGTTTCTGTGGACCCTACCCACATTGGACTGCACTAACTGGCCCCTTGGGACTCCTTCCAGCCCTATTTCTAACTGCCTGCAGAAGAGACAAATCCCTTTACCATGCAGACCCCATTGCCACCTCTCCCCACCCCCCAGCTCTGTCCTTCCCCACTCCAGCCCCCATTCACCACAGGAGCAGCACTGTGGCTCCAGGCCCCAACTCACATGGCGGTCTTGGCGAGGATGGATGAGAGCAGGGCCTGCTCATCGGTGCGGGCGGATGGCAGGTTGTGATAGCTATGCTCCGTGCCATTCAATGCCTTGTTTGGGGGGCTGGCAGCGGGCTCCAGCAGCCGCTTTGTCTCCTCTTCCTGCAGGGAGGGAAAGAGAGAACGAAAGCTCAGTTCTGGCTCCAAGGAAGCTCATCTGTTCCCAATTTGCCAGCTAGCTCAGTCCCTGACAGCCCTTCAAAAAGCACCTGCCTGGTTACATGGGGCTTCCCGACACCTTTTACCCCACATCCATCCCCATCAGAACACTGCTGGATTGCAACCAGAAAGGTCTCTCCTTGGTCGAGTGGTCCCCTCTCCTACAGGCCCAACGCCAGAGCCCCCAGCAGTGCTCAGAAAACACGTGAAGCATGGGCAAGCAGCTGGTCAAAGCCTTCAGGCTGTGGCCTTCCTCTCTGGCTCCCCTCTCCATATGAGGTCTGTATCCACCACAAGCAGAAGATGTCTCGCGCTCCAGGATCTGGAAGCTTTTTGCCAGCAACCAAGACAGAAGAGAAGAGACAGCACCCCTCCAGCTTGCAACACAACACTATCCCACTGGAGAGACAGTTATATAAGCGCCCTGACCCAATAACGTGATGAGACAGACGACTCTGCTGGCTTTTCTCTCGAGCAGCTGGAGCACGTGAAGATCCTCCGTTCTTAGGGCCCATTTGCACCAGAAAGCTCTCAGGGCATCTCTATCAGGCCCCCCAGCAAGCTCAGCTGCACTAGCAGAGCCCTCTTGCCTGCAGAAATCAGGAGCACAAGGGCTTTCTCCTGCCCAAGGGCCATCACAAGAGATGCTGCACCCCCAGCAGACACTGCTAAACCAGCACGCACAGGCCTAGCCTCCATCAGCGACTGCACACGAGAGGTACCAGGGTGATGGCCCTGTGCACCGACAAGCACGCTGTCCTCCACGCAGCCCACCTTTGCCTGGTAAGGCACTTCTGGGGCGGTCACATGCAGGCCAAGGCTTGTGCTGACCACTGACACCATCAGATGGACTGACTGCGATGAGAGGTAGTATAATGCAGTTGTGTGTCCACCACAGCCACCAGCCACACAGAGAAAACCTTTCCCCAGTACTGAGTGGGTGACTTAAAAGGTCACTTTATCCAACTTCATCCGAGTGCCTTCCAGACACGCAGCCAGGCTACTTCCCTCACAACAGCATCACAGGAATAGAGCAGCCCCCTCAAGTCCCACCTGTTCAATGATCACAGAGGCCGCTGCAGCAGCGTGATCCACCCCCTACCAGACTTGGGAACGTGCCCTGACCAGCCGATCCGGGGGTACTGGTCGGTCCGAGTACAGGGATCCCTCTGGGCACACCACAGGCTCATTGCCCCAGCCTCAGCCTTCAGGTCCCTGAGTAAAGATGGCTCCAGGGAAGAGGGGCCAGGGATGCACCGCCTCCTGGGCCTGCTAGTTCTCAGGGAAGGTGGGACACGGGAGACTTCAAATGGTTTTCACGTAAGCCCAATGCTTAAAAATGTAACCTTCAAACAGCTTGGGATGCCTGAACTTACCCTCATAAAACAAAGCAGCTAGATATTCAAACACCACCTGCTTGGGCAGCTTGAAAAAGGGCCGAGCCACTGGATAGGCGCAGACCCTGGCAGAGCTCGGGAACCCGCAGCTTCCTTAAGAGCTTGTTGGCAGCTACCTCTTCTGCAGGTGCAGAGGGGCTTTTTCACATCAGTTTATTCACCTGGTCCCACCTTTCTCCAATTCCAAGTCGAGGAACCAAACCGGAAGTTTAAAGAGAAGGGAAACTAGCTTCTCTTCCAGCCTTTGCTTGAAAGGGACCCACAAGGAGAAGATCTACTAGTTCACAAGATCTCGAAAGAGAGGGTTACCCAAAACAACCAGGTCAATTCATTAGCTACAGAACACTGTTCTCAGGCCCATTTTAACACAAACCATGTGTTCGATAAAGCTTGCATGTCAGCACATTTCAGGTAGTATCATTTCAGTAAAATAATTGCAAAGGGTTTTGTTTTTGTTTTTTTAAAATGCACCCTATTTGGATTCCCACTTTCATACAAATATAGCTTGATGAGATAAGAGATAATTCTAGGGCGAAAAGCCTCATCTCCCACCTAAGCGCACAAATTAAGGCCTGAATAAATGTACATTAAGCCACATCATTTAAGGGGAGAGCGATAATGCACTAAATTACACCAACCAGGGAGTTAAGAGTTGATCGCCAATGAAAACAGGCCTCTCTAGATTAGCACACGTGCATATAGATTAAGAATGCTTAGTTAAAAATCAATGTTTCCTACTTGCCAGTTCAAATAAGTGATCAATCAGGTGTCAGCCCAGCCTGCTCTTAGCAACCTAACTTAGAAGCAGGGTACCCTGACAGCACGGGCATACCCGGGGGCCCGCTCCCACGCCCCACCACAACAGTGCAGGCCACTCAGACAGCAGAGCCAGCCCCACCGATGCTCACCTTCACCCTTCCTGCAAAGGATTTTCTATCAGCCCTGTTTAGTGAGAGTCCCCCATGACATCATCTGCTTCATCACATGTCCTAGCAGCTATTTAAAACAGTCCTGATGTGTATCCAGCACCTTCAGCCAACCCCAAAGCAACTGCAGAGCCGAGAGCAGCATACCAACAGCTCTGTTTAGCTGAAATCACACTGAGCAGGGGAGAGGTGCTCTGGATCCCCTATCAGAGCACTCAATTAAAGCTGATCACACTCTAATTAGAGACATACCACCCACCAGCTGCACCAGGCCAGCAAACAGGGACCCTCCATTTCCTGGCTGCCCTTCTTCATACTTGACTAAGGATCACTAAGCCCTCCTACTAGCCTACAGAGCCAGTCTTTGCCCTTGGTGCAATACCTGAAGTGCCATCTTTGGGACAGCCCTGGCTTCCAAATGGTCTCAAGGTAGCCCTACATGAAGCCCACGAGCTCCTGAAGGATATTGGAGAGGCTGAACCAAACCTATGGACAGCAATGGAGTGGGCTGACCACTGGGAAAAGTCAGACCTGTTCCTACAGCATTTTACACCAACACCAAATGAGTTCCCCATTGGGCATGACCTTGACAGAGAAGCACGGGTCAAGCTGAACAGACCGAGATCTGGATACAGATGCTTCAAAACAACACTTCACAAGATGAGCATCTTGGACGGCCCATGTGAATGCAATGCCCAACAAACAGCACAGCTCGTAATTGAAAGCTGCAATCCTTACAAATGCTCGGACAGGGCAGAGGGAGTCTGCACACTGAGCAATAATACCAGACAGCGACACTATACAAGAGAGCCCTATATATGCTGCATCTTCTCTGCAAAAGCCAGGACCTGT
>JAGPOW010000009.1:169115-186123 GCA_030014935.1 Caiman crocodilus
TCTCCCACCCACACCCTCCCCTCCCCCACCTGGTCGGAGGCCTCGTTCTCGCTGCTGTAGCAGCACCCCATGGCCGGGCCGGGGCGGGGCGGGGGCGGGGGGCGCTGTCCGGCTGGGCCCGGCCACCCCGGTCACATGAGCCCTCGCTCCGACAACAAGCGGGAGGGAGGAGACGGGGTAGCTGAAGGGGGGGGGAAGAGGCGGCCACTCCCCCCGGCCCCACTCCGCCGCTTCCGGGCACGTGACCCGCCTGCCGCTCCCCGGCACGTGACCGGCGGGGAGAGAGGGAGGGGCCAATCGGCGCGCTCCGCTGGGGGTCACGTGGCGAGGGAGGCCGGAGCCCGGCGGCATCACGTGGGGCGGGCGGGGGGAACCGGCCGCGCGTCCCTTGGGTCACGTGCTAGGGGGCAGGGCTATGGAAGGGCCTGGTGCCTCACGGGGCGCCTTTAGGTAGGGCGGCCGTAGTGCTCGGTGTACCGGGGGGCTGCAGCGCCTCCGGGCATGGAGACGCTTTCCCCTCCCAAGTGAGGGAGTTTTTCCAGCCTCAGCTTTCCTTGCTGCAGCCTGTGCCCATTGCGCCTTGTCCTGCCAGCTGCCCCTGCTGAGCGCAGCCCACCTGTGTCCTCTTTGCAACCTCCCCCCACCCCTCCGCCTTGGGGTGCCGGGGTCCGAGAGGGAGCTGCATCCCGGGGGCTGTACCGCTGCTCTCGCGCTTGCTTCTCTGGTGTCCCTTGACCCTGGTGTCCTGGATTGGCTTCCCCCTGCCAGGGAGTGGCGGGGGCACCTTCTGAAACCTGCCCGGGAGCGCCTGTGCTACGTGCAGCCATTAAATGCAATGGGTAGGGTGGGTGTCTCGCTTTTTCCCGGGCTCCCCTGCGTATGATGTGAACGAAGACAAAAAGGGGTCTTTCCTGTCGAAAGTCAACGAGTCGCAGCAGCTAAGGAGCCCAGCCCGGCTCCTCCTCCTGCTCTCGGTGGACGGGGTGGCTTTTGCCACGGGGAGGCTTCAGTGACCGAAACTGCTGTTACCGCCTTTCTTCGCCTCTAACGTGCGCCCCTATTCCCAGCCCCTGCTTTACGGGGGAAATGGCGTGTGTGGTATGTGAGCCGACGCAGGGATTCCTGTGTTTTTAACCCCAGGCGTGGGGGGCAGGTCTGGAGCTGGCACACCTCTGGGCGGAGGAACCCCCTGTGTCTCCGGAGCAGGAAGGGAAATTTGGGTGACGCGCCTGACTGTCCCCATTTGATCAACAGGACACGCAACTGGTGCACGTGGTCAATGGAGCGCAGGCAGCCTCGGTGGCCTGGAGGTCTGGCTCCTCTGCTCCGTGCTGCTCCTTTCCAAGCAGAGGACAGGCTGGTGAGGCTGTTTCCCTTTCTCTTCCCCTAACCGCAGCTCATCCCGGTGCTTCCTTCCTTGCCTTGTAAAAGGTCTGTTCTCCACCGAGGCTGTGAGGCTCCGAGGCAGGAGAAGCAGAGTGGATTTCAGTTTTACCCTTCTCTCCATCCTGTGAGCCACGGAGCCTATTCCTCTTCTGCCTCCCACGTGGGGCACATCTCCTGCTTGCTATTTCCAGCCACTTACCCGAGAGGCCCTGCCTGCTCTTGCGTATTTCCCTGGTGAGAGAGAGAAAATCTAGTCCGTGATCATCCCCAGGAACAGCCTCTGGAGCTACTGGAAGTTTCTGGGCATTGTTGCTCTCTGCGTGAGCTTGCATCACGGATCAATGCATCATGCACACCTATACGCGTGTATCCTGAGAGAGCATGCTCTAGTCCTGCCCTGGAGAGCTTTTAACAGACCTCCTTGTGTGTGCCAAGGTAGTAACTGCTCTCCGTTAGCTTGCTGAATAGAGGCCTGGGATCTCTGAGCCGATGGGAAACGGGACTTGCAGCCAGTCAGCTGGACGCTTTGCAGATAGGAATTTATCACCACAGTTGCCTGAGGCAGCAGCCGTTTTCTGTGCGGAGATGACCAGCACCCGACCCTTTCTCATGCACCTGTCATGCCATTCTCTAGGGAGCTGAAGTTCCCCATCTTCTTCTCTTCATGTCTCTACACCACATGTGACCAGGGTTTTTTTGTTGCACATGCTCCCGCTCATTTATTCTACTTTGCGGGATGTTTCACTTTACACGTGCCTTCAAGCAGCAGGCATTGCAGCATGTGTTGAGTAGTCTGAAGCTCTGTGCTGCAGTCACAGGTGGGGTTGACCCAACGGCATATCCTCACTTCTTCGTTAGTTCCTTGGAGCATCCAACTCGGCTACGCAGGCGGTTGAGATGTTGCCGCCTTTGCCACAGTTCGTCAGCCCCCAGTGCCAAGGACTCAGCTGCTGAAACGTCCATTTTTTTTGCTGTTGAGTTTTCTTTTTTTTCCGGCCTCATAGCAGAAGCGTTCACGTTGTGACTCCTGTCAGATAATCCCTGGTAATCCCTGCAAATTCTGCTAATGCTCAAACCATGGTTTTGATGTTCCCCATAATAAACTGTGACTCTCATTAGCCTTGCAGAGCTGAAATACCGACAGGAGAGGGAGCTGTTCTCCATCCTGGCTTTCAAGATTGCAGGCTGGGTGCAAACTGGATGGATCACAGACCCCTGGGAGAGCAGTGGGGCTGGAAGGGACCTCACATCTTCCAGCAGTGGGGCTGGAAGGGATCGCCCTGCTGGAGGTAGCATCAGCCCTGTCCAAACCATCCCAGACAAATTCACTGTCCAACCTCTGAGCAAAACAGCAGTCACCGGGCACAGCACCAGGCATCACACTCAACCCTGCCGCAGGGAAGGCAAGGGGAACTGCGGCTGCCAACTTTTGACAGTACAGTCTCAAGGGACACGGTCAAGGACGCATGGTGCTCCTGTGTCAGAGCTAGAGCAGTTCCCAGCTACAGAAGCCTCATTCCTCTGCCCTTTGGACACTCCTAGGTCAAAATGGAAGGGGAATTTTCTGTCTGGCAGTAGCTTGCAAAAATACCTGCTCCAGGGATGTGGTGGGAAGCCCCTAGGAACCAAAGTGTGTCTGTCCTAACTGGGGAGATTTTGCCCCTGTTCCAAGCCAGGGTGTCTCTTCCCTAGATGCCTGTTTGGGCACTGCTGCACTGAGGCAGTTACCTCCAGCCCCAGGAACCTGTCTCGGGGCAGGCCTATCTAAACAGCCCTGGACAAGGTAGTGGAGATGCCCTGCAGAGCACTCCCCTGGACTAGGGAGCCCCTTGTTCCCTCGGACCATCAGGAGCTGTAGCTAGAAGGCTACATGGTTTCCCAGCCCAATCATGAACTCAGAGAAAATTCAGGTTGGAAGGGACCTCAGGAGATCTCATCTAGTACACCCCCTCCCCGTGAGAAAATTTTCCTTAATATCCAACCTCAACTTGCCTTGCTGCAGCCTGAGCCCATTGCTCCTTGTCCTGTCATCTGCCCCCACTGAGAACAGCCCAGCTCCATCGTCTTTGCAACCCCCTGCGGGGAGTTGAAGGCTGCTACTCAATCCCCCTCGGTCTTTTCTCAGTCATGGTGGGGAATCAGCCAAGATCCCAGGAAGGTCCCACGCGCCTGCAATTCTAGTCCTGCTGCGACCACATTGAGAGCAGCGTGTAACTGATGCTTTTGGCTCAAGTCACTGGCTAATTACATGACCGTCCTGCTCTGATTCACGCCCCCAGAGTCCTATAACCTTCCCTTTCTTTCCCAAAGCAATTTCCTCTGAAGTCCAGTACCAGGTCACGAGGGCAAGGATAAAACATAGCAATGCTCAGGTGAAACATTTCACCTGCTGAAGGGCTGGAGGCTGAATGCATGGGTCTGGACCTCTTTGCAGACCCTGGCTCTGCTTAAATGATGGGTAAAATGAATCTCTTTAGTGTATTGACTGCCTTCCTGCTGCTTGATGCTTGTCCACCTCCCAGTGCTGCTGTGAAACAGGGCTGGCATGAGAGACTTGGGCAATAGACAACACGAAATTCAACACAGACGAACCGAATAGCCACATGCAGGGCAGTGACTGCTGCAAAGGATGCACTGTGTCCAGCCTGGGGGGCAGCGTTTTAAGAAGGACATAGAGAAGCTGGAGGGGATCCAGAGGTGAACGATGATGATGCTAAAGGGGCTGCAGTGCCGCCATATAAAAAAAGGATGAGGATGAGGTGTGGTTTGGAGGACAGGAGATGGAGCAGGGGTCAGAGGCTGCTGGACAGCAAAAGAGACTGGTAGTGGCCCCAGCTGAACAGGGCAGGGCCTGAGGCAATGGGTTTGTTGAGAGCAGGGCTGGGGAAGGACTTCCCACCCATTGTGGCCACAGGGCACTGGGACAAGCTGCCTGGGGACGGGGGAATCTCCTCCCCTGGGGCTCCAGGCAGGGGCTGGGCTGGTGCAGGAGCACTGAGGCTGCACCTAGGCAGGGGCTGCACTGCAGTAGCAGGGGGGACTCAGGGCTAGGACTGAGGTGACTGGCAGGTGGGGGCAGGATTGGGCAAGCAGGGGAGGCTACAGGGGAGAGATGCATTTGATTCAGGGGTATCGAATGCCTGGCGCTGTTGGTGCCAAACGACTTTGAGGTAAACAGACTCTTCTAACTTTTCTCTGAGCCTAATCTGCATTTACAATGAGTTGTTCCAAACAGGAGATTTTACCGCACCTTCAACTCTCCTATGAAATATGAACTTTCATGTCTACCCAGGAGAACTTTTACAATCTTTCTTCCTATGCCTGATGAAGGGTGCTTGTGCCCGAAAGCTTGCAATTAAAGACTTTTTTTTCCCCCCCAAAAATCTAGTTGTTCTAATAAAAAGTATCGCCTCCACTATGAGTCCTGATTGTTTTTGGAAGTGTTGGTGCTCGCAGGAACTGAAGCTACTGTCCTAGCGCCCATGAGCTCCTGCCACATGCACCCATGGCATTTATGCAAGGCAAGGAGCAGGGGCCTGGCATATGCACAGGGGGGTTCTTACACACCCGGGGCCCCCTGCACCGCACACGCCACGGGACTCAGACCTGCCTTGGGGCCAGTGATGTCTGGCTGAGCTGCAGCCTGCCGCTCCCTCCTGGACTTGTGGAGCAGCACATCCACGCTCCTCATTTCCTGATCCCACTCGCTGCAGCTCCCAGCTGCTAAGCCAGGGCCCCCCCTGGGCTCATACACCTTGGTCCCTTGCCAGGGCTCATAGAGCAGGGGCGAACTCACCGCTCAGCCTTCCCCATCGAAAAGCCGGAGAGCTGACTCTCCCCATGTGCCGCCCCCCACCCGGAGACACGTTCCCAAAGCTGCAAGTTGTTCCTCCAGCTCTTCTCTGAACTGGCTCCCACCCTCCTCGGAGGCTGCAGCAATTCACTATGGTTTAGCTAATTTCCCCCTTCCTGTTGAAAACAGGAAGATAAATGAAAAGGTGATGAGGCGGCCGCCTCTGCAGAGAGAAGGAAGGCCGCTTAATGGGTTGGGAGTGGGTGGCTGCCCCTAGCCAATGGGACTGTGCATTGTCAGGCACTTGTTGAAGGCTATTTCTGCTCCCTAAAGAGCCCAGCCTTGTAAGGGACTAGTTAGGGTGTATCAGCTTGGCCCTGGCTGGTGGGAATCTGAGCAGCTCACCCACAGGACACGGCCCTTCTGCTGCAAGCATCTCACGGAGACTCTGCTTTAGATCAAGGCCCAGTCTCTGTATCTGAAGTCCCCCCAGACTTAGGAGTCCGGGATGGACGATGTTCACCTGTAGTATCTGTGGGGCATCCAAATCCCAAGGCCTCTGACCTGCCCAAGAGAAACTGATTTGGCTGACCTGGAACATGGGGAAAATATCTATCTATCTATCATAGTATCATAAATAGGATACTATGATAGATAGATAGATAGATATAGAAAAGGCTCTGAATTGTGCTCTGTGTGAAACAAGAGGTGCTGCTTGCCATCACTCGATATTGCTGCAGAGCCGTCCAAAGGAGGGGACTGACACTGACCCACGCACTGCCCATTAGACATGGCTGCATTGTGCAAAGAAGCCATATTCCAGCAGAGCTGCAACCGGCTGATACTGTCACCTGGGGCGAGACCAACAGCGCATCCACACCAGAGCCAGAGACATGAGAGTGCAAAGGGGGAGCTACCTCGGGCAGGAGCAGCACCTTCCCCTGGGACAGCACAGCACCCAGCACACACCGACGTGAGCTCGGCAGCCAGCTGCACCTTCCCCTAGCAATCAAACACCTCCTGGAGGCGCAGTGCTGTGTCCCCTCACCAGCCCAGCTATGGAGTCCACTTAGCAAAGGGGGAAACTGAGGCACGGAGCGATCCAGGGGCAGTCTGGGGATGCTGGACTCCTGTGACAGCCAGGAATTGAAACACCTTTACACGCCTGGTCCGGGGATTCCCGCAGGAAGCCGGCAGCAGACCCGGGACCAGAACTCAGCCCTCTCGCTGGTCCAGCCTCTTCCTTGCCCATCTCACTTCACCCTTGGCAGAGCTCCCTAGCGGTGAGCCCCCCTCAAGGGTGTTTGGAGGCAAGTGCAAGCATGTCAGTACAGCAAGGCGGTCCTCTCGCCATCACCACCCCACTCCCAGGTCACCCCGAATCCTCTTCCTCCTGACAAGCCAGGATAAAAGACTCTGGTCCCTGGGCTGTGTACTTTTTTCTGTGTGTGGTTTGATGTGGACACAATGGCCCCCGTGGTGCTGGCCATGTGCTCAGCACGTGGCACGCTGGAGCCTGGAGCTGGGGGGAAATATGTAAAACCCTCTGGCCTCATTGGCCGGAAGGAGCAGAGGCTTCTTCATGCAGATTGGTTGGGAGAAAGACTCAAACGTGGCCCTCCCGGATTGGACAGGGCGCGGGTGATGTCACACCAAGCCTATAAGAACAATTGAGAAGGTTTTGGGGCGATTCTTCATTTTCCTGCCAGGAGCCGTAGCGATGCAGCGGGAGCCGGAGAAATCTGCTCCAGACTGGGGGGCTCCCTGCCTCTTGGCTGGAGAGGCGAGCAAGCACGGCTTAAAGGGAAAACCTGAGGCAGAGGGAAAGAAAGTGTGTTTGGGAGTTTGAGACTCCTATTTCCTCGCCCTTTCTCTTTTTGTCTTTTCAGTGGGTTAATGCCACGGGGGCCTCTCCTGCGACGTTTCTTTTTGCAATGTGCATCCAGCAGAGCTGGGATTGGGGCTGGGAATTCATGCTGTCTAGAGCCAGAGTTAATCTGACAGCCCCCACCCCCCAGACACTACTAAATACAAGGGGTTGAATAGGGAATTAGCTTTTGGGCTGGGATTATGGCTGGAAATCCACGCGGTTTAGCAGCTTCCCGCAGCCCAGTGAATCCAAGGAGCAGCTCAAAAGAGTCCCCAGCGAAGCCCCGTCTGCAGTTTACTGCTGAAGGGCAGGTATCGGGGTGCAGTCCCCTGTAACTGCCTTTGGGGTGAGCCCCAAGCCCCAGACTGCCTGGGCATGGGTGAAGCCACCCCAGGAGGGTGCAAATCTGTGAACTTTGCCTTGTAGCTGGTAGTGTTTAAACAGTATTTGGTGGTTCCTGTGTTTTCTTTGCCTTTGTTTCTGTAGTAAATTTGTTCTCTGCATTTATACTGCTTGCAAGGAGATGAGAATAAAGTTGGTTCCTTATTCCCAGTTCCTTATTTCTTATTCCCGGTTCCCGATTCCTTTTTCAAAGCTAATCTATACCCAATGAAAACTTGTTATTAATGAGTTGTACATCTTAAACAGAGAGTATTTCATTAGCTACACATATGTCCTTATTAATGTGGAAAATAATATCCTGTATTAAGTACAGAGTTCTAAAGGAAGGTCAGATTAGGATGGGATTATGGGGCAAAAATTTCTTGGGCCACCCCAAATTTCCTGTCAATGCTTTGAAACTGTCTCAGAGAACCAGGACTACAGCCCTGCCTGGCCCAAAGCATGGTTTGGCCGTGCCAGGCTGCTAACTAACAGCCCCCATGCCCACTGTACTAAGTATAATCGCTCAAATAAGGAACATTGTACTAAGTATAACGGCTTAAATAAGGAACTGTCTTGGCCTGGGATTACAGGTGGAAATGCTTCTTGGGCCACCCCACACCCTGACTCTGGGGCACCCGGGGACGCTCCTGGACAGCTCTGACTGGAGACGTGCCCAGACACAGAACAATATTTTTCATACATAAAAGTGCATAATATAAAAGAATGAATGAAATGCATCAAAATTCAACGTTTTCACTTTTTCTTACCAAGCATTTCATTAGAATGGGTGGATCATAGAATCGTAGAAAACGAGGGTGGAAGGGACCTCAGGAGGTCACATCTAGTCCAACCCCTGCTCCAAGCAGGCCCAGCCCCAACTGCATCATCCCAGCCAAGTGCTTTGATCGCACAAAAGTGCTTTGATTTTCAAAAATACATTTTTTTTGTCGAGCTGTTTCATCCAACGTTATTTGCCCAGCTCCAGCCAGTGCTGTGTACCCAAATCTCTGTTCCCACAGGAACGGTGAGCAAGGGACTGTCTCCCACACACAGTCTGGGGTTGGTCCCCATGAAACCCGAGGGGCTGGGAAACGCAATGAGCACAGCTTGACCTGGGATACCGCATGGAGCCAACAGGGATCTAATCCAGCGGTTCCCAAACTGCGGGTCACGATCCCAAATGGGGACGCAGCATCAGTGGATGGGGTTGTGGTGCAGCGCTGTCTCCAGCACCAGGTCCTGCCTGCTGGGCTGCAGGCACCCCGGGGAAGGGCAGCAGGGCCGGGAGCCCCAAGCAGCCCACCACACCCCCACCCCAGGCTCCCCTCTGGCTGTCACATACCACACACATAGGAGCCTGCTCAGGGGTTTCTGCTGGTCCTCTTCATGTTGCCAGGGATCTGCTAGGTCCTGCCTGGCACCAGTGGGAGGCTCGGGGACTTTTTTCAGCTGGTTTTCCTACAGTACAATAGTACAGTCTCATGTAAAGCCACTACGAAGCACTGTACTCGGAAGCACTTTTACTCTGAAGAGTTCATTACGAATATCCAGGGAGTGACTCCTGTCTGGGATCTTTCCCTTTTCCCCGCGCCCGTGTTTTTCACCAAAATTACAGCCAACTGGACCTGAGTTAAATACCCGACCTATCCTACTATGGAGTGGACTTTGGGGCCACAGTGTTTCGGCAGCATTTCCTCCACCAGGGATAAGACTAAGACCCCCTTCTAAGGTTTTCTTCTGCACAAGGCCACTGGCAGCCTAGGCTTGAGAGGGTTGTTGGCCCCACAAAGCCTATTTGTCTAAATATTCAGGGGGTGCCGAATCTGTTGGTCCTGAACAGAGCTTAAACAGACTAAAATCAATAGCTGGCCAACTAATAGTTCGATGGGCGGAGGAACTGAGGGCCGGATCCAGGCTCTGGCGTCTATCAAGTAGACGCTCAGACCACCAAGTAACAGTATCCACACATGGATTGAAACTTTAAGGAATTAAAATGGTTCATTAAACACAATAAGCAATCACTAAAAAATACCAAAACCTATTACTTAACCTGGACACAATTTACAGTACTAAGTATATATAGATGTACGTTCCTTTGATGGGACAAGCTCCTGCAAGCCTGTCTTGGAAAAGATGCAGGTGATCCACGGAGGAAGCAGCCATACCTGGAAAGCCTGGGACGTGCATGAGAGCTGCACCCTGGGGTGGAGTTGTCAAACTCTGCCCAGGAGCCAAAAACATAGCCAACCGGAGCAGTTTAGCTGTACCGAAAGACAAAGAGAGCAGAGGTACGGGTACCCTCCAGCCTTGACGCTGAACATTGGCTCTTTAAGTCGCCTTAATGTTATGATTTTTCTCCGTGTTTTTCCTCTGCCTTCGGTCACACCAGGACTGCAGGGCGGCAGGGGCAGCGCATACACAAACCCCATCCCTAAATCTGGTTGCTGATGGGCACAGCAAGGGGTTTTGTACCAGGGAGGCAGGGCTGCAAGGGACCCACCGGACATCACCTGCTGTCTCCAAGGGATGAGGACGGCCCCACTGAGCTCTATGTTTCTCTGGAAAGCACCTCCTTGCAGGAAGGTCCCTCGGGCTGCGGAGCCAGATGTTTGCATGGCTGGTTGTCTCGCACCAGGGGAGAAAGGGACCAATGCCTCCTAAGAGTCCTTTCCCTTAGGGGTATTGGTTGCAGCTGTGTTGGTGTAAGGACATAGGCAGACAAGGCTCTTTGGGTAAATCTGATATCTTTTATTAGACCTATTATTAGTCTTTCCCTTTGAGCATGTTCCTGGCCGTGTGTGCGCCAAGAAGTGACAGGGAGGCAGAATAACGAGCAGATTTTTATTGAAGCAAGTTCTCCGGCCCGGCGATGCCTGCAGGTCTCTCCACGGAGCCGAGCTATCAGCAGGACGGGCTCCAGAGTTGGACCGTAATGCCAGCCCAGGGAACCGGCCAGACTCCCCGCAGCGATAGTGCCGCCAGGTTTCAGCACCACTGAGGCACCGAATGGGAAAGTCCCGAGGGGAGGGACAGGCTGGGAAGGAGGGCATGGCGGTGGGAGAGCTGGAAGGCCGCTGGCCCCAGAAGGATGGGGAATGCAGAGCACTCGCCCGCGGGGTCTGGTTCCCAGTGCATGGAGGAGAGGCATACTGGACGAGCCAGTGCCATAGCTGATGCCCGCAAGGGCCACAGATGGGGTGCACCACGGAGCCCGGGCTGCCTCTCAAGCTTCAGACCATACCTCAGAGGCCCATCGATGGGGAAGGTGGTTGCGAGGTCTCCGTAACAAGGCCAGCTGATCTCAAAGTCCTTTGCAAAGGGGGCTGGCATTATGGGGAAACAGGCCTGCCCGGGCCAGTGGCCAGCTGGCGATAGAAGCCAGGTGCCCGGTGCCACTGGACCTCACTGCCCCCACCCCACTTCTGCAGTCTGCAGGGCTGCCCTGCCCCTGTCCCCAGCACCCCCCACATCCTCAGGGACACTAATGCGCTGCTCCATGCATGTGGTGTGACCGCTGCTGCGCACGTGGGCTCAGGACCCATGCACACAGAACCAGCCTCAGATTTCCTTGCTGGGGCAGGAGGGAGCAGGGAGACAGGCCATTTCCAGAGGGGGACAAAGCGATGCAACCATGCATCCCAGAGCCCCCCACAACACCCATCCCCTCGTCTCCCAGGCAGGTGTCTCTTTTGGGGTGCACGAATGCAGCTGTCCGGGGACAGCTGAGACGTGGGCAATCAGGCTTAATGCTCAAGCTGCAAGCCAGGGCATCAGGAGCGGGAAGCAGGAGGTCCAGGCTGGAGCCAGGAGCATGGGGGCAGGAGCAAGGAGTCGGCGGGTAGGAAGCAGGAATGAGGAACCAGCGGGCAGGGCGGTGGGCTGAGACCCTGGACCCACGTGGCTGTCAGGATAGCCGGGGGCCGGGGGCCTGCTTCTGCAGGAACGGCCTGGCTATGTCTAACCCGTTCTGCTCTCTAGCACTGCAGCTTCCTCACTGCCCGGCTCAACCTCTTCAGCTCCTTGTCCCCCCGCTGCCACCGCCGCACCCAGGACAGGACCAGGCGGTCGGCCACCCTGTGCCCCATGGCCAGCAGCACGCCGCCCGGGCCACGGAGCTCCTCGCAGGCGCAGGCCTCCCCGTCTGTCAGCCACAGCACGGGTTGCCTCAGCTCCTCTTCCGACCAGCCCATCTGCTTGTAGAGGGTCCGGCTCTTCAGCTCGGGGATGACTTTGAGGTCCCCGTCCACATAGGACAGGGCTTTGATGCTCATTCGCAAGGCTGCAGGAGACAAGGATGGGGGACAGGTTGCAGCAGGGGCGGCCGAGTGGGACTGAAGCGGGCAAGGCGGGTTCACCCGCGGAGGACTAGCATCGGGAGAAGAGGGGGATTGAATAGGAGGGTTGCAAAGAGGACGGAGCTGGACTGTTCTCAGGTACCAGGGATGTCTTTGGCCCATCTCAGCAGCCAAGCTGGAGCTGGTGCCCAGCTGCCTCAGGGGGACTGGATGTTTGGATCGGGAGCTGTGCGTGAAGTTGAGCGTGAAGTGCTTTGGTTGCGGTGGACCTTTGCTTTTGGGGTTTTTTTGGCCTTGACCTCACTCCATCCTCCCTGCTCATGGGTCTTCTTTTCCCCCAGCGTGCAGCCCAGGCGCTGCATGAACAAGGACCGCCTGGATCTATCCCTTGGCTCAAGCCAGCTCCCTGCAGTGCCGCCCCCAGACCCACCGACCCAATGCAAAGGCCTCACCAAAATCCTGACTGCAGAAGTTTTCCAGAAACTCCTTCTCATTTTGCCCGAAGCTGAGGCAGGCTGAGCAGACAGCATCTGGCAGAGAAAGGAACAGCAATGCTGAGAGCCAGAAGAGAGAAACCATAGCAAGGAGCAGGGGAAAGTCTGCGTGCTTCGCAGCAGTTACAAATCAGGTCTGTCCCTCCTGGTTTTCCTAGGCCAGTGGTTTCCAACGTGTGGTCCATGCACCCCTGGGGGTCCACAGACTACGTGTAAGGGGCCCGCAAAAGATGACTATGATCAATCAAAAGGACGTGAAAACCCACACTTACGATTCAAAGGGGTCCGCACCTCCATTCAAAATATTTTTAGGGGTCCACAAATGAATAAAGGTTGAAAACCACTGGCCTAGGAGACTTTTCAGATGACTGAAGAGCCAGCCAGAGAGAACTGAGATGGTACAATCTCTTGGCGTCACATATTACTCAAACGTCTGCAAAACACTTGGGAGAAAAGACTGGTAAAGGAGGCAGCACCTGGGCGGCTTCAGGCAAGTCTCAAACCACACAAGTGGCTGGTTAATCACGGGGAATGGATATTTGTAAAGGAAAAGAAAACCCATTAGGAAAGCCCTCCGGGGGTGAGAACAACCCAGCACCAACCACTGGCGGGTCACCTCTGATTGAATTAAGGGCAATCCGAATTGTTCCTGGTCTGCAAAACACTTGAGTCAGTCAGACGGTGATTGAATCACCCATCCAGGGAGCAGAAATCTGAGATGTAATGACTGGAAATGAGTCGGGGAGGATCAGTAACCCTTCCTGCAGCTCCCCACCTGCCGTGGGGGTGTCACTATACCCTGGGCCCGTGGATAGCCCAAGGCCTGGGGAAACCAGAGGGTCCCACTATACCCTGGGCCCAGGGATAGCCCAAGGCCTGGGGAAACCAGAGGGTCCTGAGATCCCGGAGGGGGAGGTCCACACGCAGAGGAGGGGGCGTCTCTGCAGCCACAGCACAGCTGTTCTGCATTTCCAGGCTAGGCAGGCTGGGTGGAGGGGAGACATGGAGGCGGCGGGGAGGGCAGCTGTGTCTTGCACGAGCAACGAACCAGCCCCAGGAGACCCCATTAACCAAGCACAGACTCAGGGGACCCCCAAAGTGGAGTGAGGGCTGGGAGGGGGGATCCCAAGCAACATCCCCCAGCCGGGTGGGAGATGCCACCCCCCAGGTTTCCCCAGCTCACCTCCTTTCAGCAGCGAGGGCCGGTCCCCGGGGCCGGCGGGCGGTACGCACAGCTCGTCACCCTGCGGGAACCGGCTGCAGTTGAACATGTCGGGCCAAGGGAAGCCAAAGGCAGCCATGACCGGGGTGCAGCCATCCCGCACCTCCTCGCAGAGAGCCCGGCAGGGCGAGACGGGCTCCCCGAGCTCGCTGAGGCAGACGGGAGCGAAGAGGGAGCACAGGAACTTCTTGGTGTCCCCGTGACAGTTCTTGGAGAGCAGCGGTGCCCACGAGGACGCCTGCTGCAGGGCCTCCTTCACGCTGTCGTGGCCCAGCAGGTTGGGGAGCCGCATCTCGGTGTAGCCCACGCCGTGGCACAGCGCCATGCCGCGGGGGATCGGCTTGCAGCTGCTGCGCCGGGAGCCCGCGGGGAAGGGGAACGGGGCGGCCGGGGCCCAGGCGCAGCTGGGGAGCAGCAGGGCGAGGGGCAGGAGGGCCGCCATGGGGCGCTGCGGGAGCAAGGGGACACGGGCCACGGGGTTACCGACGCAGGGGGCTGTCCGGGAAGGACCCGGAGCGTGAGCACAGGCTGCATGCAGACAACTTCGGTAACTTCGGGTGCTACAGACCATCCCACCTATTTCATTCCCCTGAGAAGCGATGCAGAAGCCAGCCGCCCCCAAGCCTTGTAGGAAATCTAATCAATCAGTCCATGTGTCCTAGCCCCTTGGCACCGGGACAAGGGGGAGCCACCGATTTAGTGCTTGGAGGTCTGCCCCCAGCTGACTTGTCCGGGGTTGAACAGTTTTCATCTGACCCCAAGCGATTTCTACCCCCACCCCTCCATTTGCCCTAAATTCCCCTCAGTGTCCTTGCCGTGCCTCGGTTTCCCCGCATCCATTCTAGACAGACCTGACGCCCCTTTGTTTCCTGCGGAGTGGGCAATGCTGAGCTCCCGGCTGGCAGAGACGGCCTGCAGCTCCATCCACCACCCGCCAGGTCCCGGCCTCCCACGCGCTGCCAGAGGGGAGCTGCCCCTGCGCCCACAGCCCCCCGTGCCTCCCTCCCACCCCCTGCTTATGCCATCACAAGGGGGGGCCGGCGTGAAAGAGGGAGAGCGCGCCATGCTCCATCCACATGTGCTCCCCGCCTTTGGCCCCAGCTCTGACACTGGCTCCCCGGCAGACCTTAACCATGTCCCTGCCCTTGCTGTGCCTCAGTTTCCCCGTCTCTAACACGATGCTCATGCTCCCTCCTCTCCCTATCTGTGCAATGGATGAGGATGAATGGGGTCAAAGAAGGGCCAGGGCAGAAATCCCTGTTTTGTTCAGCACAGGGGTACCCCCACCTTGGTCTTAATTCTCCGCTCCCCACTGTCCGGCTGTCGCCCACCCCTCAGATGGCACCGACCCTCCGGGATGGGTCTGCTTGTCTCAGCCCAGGACCTTTGCTCCCCTCCTTCTACCCCAGCCTGTTTGCTTTGGGATCCATTCTCCCACCCAGCCCCTGAAGAAGATTGTGCTTCCAGCACGCAGCAAAAGACCCCAGCCCCAAGCCAGGCCTGCTGCTAGCCCCTAGGGACGCGGTACCTTCTGTGCCTGGGGCCAGGCGAAGCAGCCTCCTCTGGTCCTGGGCCCGGCAGCTCCAGGCAAGTGCCCCCGTCCGGGACCCAGCGCCTCTTCTCAACGGTGCAGAGCCTCACCTTTGCGAGCTCCAAACCAGGATGTTTAGCCTTTGCAAATGATAGGTTTGGGTCCCAGGCTTTGAGCACAAAAGTCCTGGGGGAGGTGGTTTAACGGCAGGAAATCCCCAGCCTAGGAAGGGGCTATAAAAAACCCACCGTGTAATTAGACCTCTTTGCTCCAGAACAATAAAGCAGGAGCTGCAGGCACCCACCCACCTCCCTCCAGCCCTGCCCACAAGGTCCCCCAACCGGGTGGCAGCCAGAGGGCTGGGAATGAGCTGGGATTTAGGTCCTCCCGTCCCGGTGGCAGCCAGAGGGATGGGAACCAGCTGGGATTTTGCAAGTGCTTATCTGCAGCATCAGAAAGGGGCTGGGACGCACATGAAAGCCCCCAGGTCTTTGCCTCAGCAGAGCCAAGCCGCCCTGAAAGCATCTGCAGGGAATTATCCATAAGGGACCGGAGTCTTTTATCTTGGCTTGTCGCGAGGAAGAGCTTTCGGGGTGACCTGGGAGGGAGGTGGTGATGGCGAGAGGACCGCCTTGCTGTACTGACGTCCTGCACGTGCCTCCAAACACCCTTGAGGGGGGCTCACCACTAGGGAGCTCTGCCAAGGATGAAGTGAGATGGGCAATATCTGGCACCATATAACAACTGTTCTTGAAAATGATCAGCACTTTTCTCATCTCTCAGTGCTGGGAAGAGAACGTAGCGACACTTCCCGGGTAACATCACTAAAGAAATATGCAAAGCCTTTAATAAGCAAAGGTTGAACGTCCCCAGTCACCATCCACCTGAAGTTCTGCATTTGTGGAAAGAAGCAATTGCACTTTGAAAACAACCCTTCAGAAAGTAGCAAGTCAACAAGGAACTAATGGGGATGAAAAAATACCTCTTATTTTAATGGCCACTTGAGGGGGCTCCCTCCCTTCCCAGCGAGTGAAGGTGAGGAACCCACAAGTCACACGCCAAGGTGAAACTCAAGTACCAATTTATTGTAAGGTACACACACACATACAGCAAATTATGATGATGGATGGATACAGAATCTGTTAGAAACTGTGAGGAAGGTACGGCTGCAAATGGCCAGTGCAATAGGGCAGAACGCTATCCGTACGGATAGATATTTTGATTACATGAAGATTTCAGCTGCGTGAGAGATAGGGGATAAAGTACTGTATCGCACGTTTTCGGAGAAAAAGCACGTATTCTCCCCTGTGTGGTTAGGGCCAGTATACATGGTCAATAACGCTACTCCCACAGCATATTGTGTCAAAATCCAGAAGAACAGAACAAAAGGAGGGGGGACCTGGTGGAGCTGCTGAGGGGCGATCAGCAGGAAATAGGGCAGGCTCTTTTTTCCCAGGCACCCCAGGGGTAACTGGGACCAATGGTCACAAGTTACCGTCTTCAAGAGTAGATTAGATAGGTACTTGGCTGGGGTCCTGTGACCCTGGCACTCGTTCCTGCCATCGGCGGGGGGTCAGACTAGATGGCCTGCTCTCGGCCCCTTCTGACCCTAGGTACTATGATACTGTGATACTATGAATTAGTGCCATGTGGAACGTGTCAGGAGCACCGGTGGCATCCATTCCAAATGGGTCTGCAAACAGCTTCAGGTCATCGCTCCGTTCCCTGAAATCCACAAATCTTTGTTTGAATTCATCCAGCAGACAGCTGATCAGTGCAGAATACTTGTCATGGGTCACAGTCTCAGCATGTCTTGTTACTAGTATTGTGAAATGGGTGACATTTTTATTCACCTGCTTCTGAAACAATTCCAGCTCACGAACGAAGGATTGGATGTGTTCGTACAGTCTGTTGACAAATTGATCCTTCCCTCATAGTTTTAGATTCAAATCTGCAAGATACTTGGTGATGTCAACTAGGATGCCAAGTCATTCAGCCATGCATCATCGTCCATGAAGCCAGCATCTTTTCCT
>JAGPOW010000009.1:189418-212478 GCA_030014935.1 Caiman crocodilus
GGCTGAATACAAGGGGAGAATGACGTCCCGGGGTTTGCTAGAGAAGCATCTATGGATGCAAGCCAGCGTTTTGCTCACTTTACTAGCCGCAGCATCACACTGAAGGCTCATGTTCATCTTGTGGTCAACCATGACCCCCAAGTCCCTTTCATCTGTAGTGCTAACCAGTGCAGCACTGCCAAGCCTACAAGCATGCTGCAGGTTTTTCTGCATCCTATAAGCGTGCGGCAGGTGTTTTTGCATCCTATAAGCATGCCCCTCAGCCGCACGGCCGCGTTCGCGATGGTGCCCATGCATGCAGCCCCAGCAGCCTCAGCACTGCAAGCCCAGAGCGTGGGACCTGGGAGTCAGCCAGGTAATGTGTTACAGGATCCTGCCTGCCGCGGCTGCCCTGCCAACCGTGCCCCGTTCCCCACCGCTGCCGAGCCCAGCGGGTCCCAGGAGGCGAGCTGGACGCTGGGGGCAAGGGGCAGAGCGGTAGCAGGCGCTGTCCCCAGCTCGTCGCGGCAGCCTGCACTCCTCTAGGTTGTATCTTGTAGGAATTTGCATGAGCACGTCCATGATTCAGCTGAAGTTCATTCAGTCCATCCCAAGGCCGGTAGCGGTCACTTGGAGCGCTCTCACTCCTGTAGCAAAACAGCAACGGGACATGAGCTGGCCACGCTTACTAACGACAGCACCCACACAATGAAATGGTTAAAAGCATGACCAGGGACTTACAGTAAGGCTCATCCTGGTCATGCTCGCCCTGCCATGGATCTATCTCTATTTCACTGGCATTGGCAAAGCACCCATTTCTCTCATCTTACTTTTACTATCCCCTCCCCACAAATTTCTCATGGTATCACCTTCTCCTGACTTCTAGAGACTCAACAGACCTAGCCCCAAACTTCTGCATCCACCTTATATTTTTCCTAAAACAATGAAACCTCCTCAGCCTTTCTCTATTCATCCTCAGTCCAGTTTGGGCCGATTTCCTGGTCTCTGCCACACTTTTTACTTCGTTTAATCTATCGAAAGTTCTTTGTCTAAACCTCTGCATGTGGCCACATAGGCATTTAAAAAAATCTCCCTCTCCCTGTGTGTCTGGGCTTAAACCAGGAATCCCTGGAAGATGCTCACGCTCGTATCTGATATAATACAACATCCCGTTACCTGTTGCGTAGCATCAGTACACTGCAGCATGCCTACAGTCGTCTAGCTGGATCGTTAATGCTTGCACAGGCAAGGCCTATATCTTTCCAAACGGGGCAGAGGAAGGCAGGAGCTGGAGAGTGGCTGGAGTTGGATTCAGCCCCGTACCTCCATGGGGACAGAAACCCCGGAGTAACGGTGGCAGATAAGAGCCAGAGAAAATAAACTAACTGGTAAGGAAATATTTTCTTTCCTTCTTCCTCTGCTCAATCCATTCGCTCCATCTCGGTTTCCCCCACATACCACACAGAGCAGACACCTGAAACTTGGTCCTCTCCTTCCTCTTTCCCCTCAAAACCATTGCCATTTTGGCAGGAGCTAGGGAGAGCAGAAGCAATGGTCAATGATTACAACCTCCTTTACTTAGATGTGACCATTTGCAGGTTGACCCTGCCCACCATACAGTGCTGGGCTTTGAAGAAGCAGGTACCTTGCCTGGGTTTGTCTTCTACTAGCCTACTTCCCTCTGCCCCCCACCTCGTTCCTCTGCCCTACGCCCTCTTCTTGCTTTACTCACCCTACTTCTATCCCCAGCCTAAAGACAGAGCGAGTCATGCTGTCAGCAATGGCTGATTATTAACATGATGCTTTGGTGTAGATTAGCATTTAGCCTATTCTTATGTCACCTTTACTCATCGATCTACTGTGATCACGTATCAGAAAAGACTGGGAACTTTTTAGAGCATGTACTGTTCTTTTCATACTCGCGTGATCGAGCCCCCGTCCTGGTTTGAGGACTAGACCAGTGTTGCCAGCTCTCATGATTATTGGCGTTGTTCTAAAGCAGGCTTGTCCAACATACGGCCCGCATGCAGCCTGCAAAGGCATTTTCTGAGGCCCATGGTGCTGTGACGGGAAACAAAAGTAAACACGGTTTACTTTTGTTCCCAGCCCTTGGCCCTTCCCCGGTCCCCCAGCAGCTTCCTAATGGCTGCTGAAGGGCGGGGGAAGGGGCAAGGTTCCCACACGCACCGCGTCAGCTCGACATTGCCGCCATGGTGCGTGTGTGAAGAGGAGTGGCCGTGTGCTGCTCGGGACAGGATGAGCCCAGCCGGAGCAGCAGGGGCTCAGCTGCACTTTCCCCGTACCTGTACCGGGCAGTCCCGAGTGGCGCACGGCCCCGCCACCACTTCCGCTGGCTGGTGCCAACCTGGCTGGCCTCCTCCCATCCCCAGCACCACGTGGGAAGCCAGCACGGGGGGCCTTGGCAGGCGGGGTCCTGGCGTGAGCTCTGCAGGGCGAGGCGGTGGGAGCCAGTGTCTGCCGGACCCCCATGGCAACACTACTAGACTGTAACAACGTTTCCCCCTATTTTTCAGATGAGGAAACGGAGATGGCACACCTAGGTTTATACAAGAAGCTAAAGTTAGAGTAGAGCTAAAGTTGGAGCCCAGGTCGCTAGGCTTCCCAAACCAGCTCAAAGTATGAAACAGTCCTGCTCGCAGTAGTGTTGAGGTGATGCTGTAGCCATGATGGTCCAGGAAATGTGAAGCAAGGATTTATGATCTGAACAAGAATGCAACGGATTGGAAAGCTTGTCTGCCCCAGCCGCGCAGCGGGTCCAGTGAAGGATATCGCCCACACAGATCCTTGCCTCCGCTGGCCTCTGCTTGCAGGAATAATTATTAGCAATCCGAGTCCTTGCACGACTAGAAGGCCAAGCTGTGTAAAAGAAGCAATCACTTCTCATTACTAGAAACGACGCATTGTCGAGGATTTGAACATCAATTAGAAGGCTAGTGCAATAAGCTTTGCTTTGAATTGTCGAGATAAACCGCAGCTTCAATATCCACAGGGCCAGGACAGAGGGAGGGCAGCTGTCTATGGAATTGCCTCCAACTTTATTCCTTTCTTTAAGTAAAGAGTTTTTATTTGCTTGGAGGCACACAGCCAACAACAACAAAAAATACCCGCAAAGGTTTCCTCAAATGAATGGGTTTGGATAAGCACTAATCGAATTCTCTAGACCTGTTTCCTCACACCTTCCCAAACATTGCATCTGTACGACAGGGAGCTGTGCCGTGCTTGTGCAAGGCCAAGACGTGGGCCGTGTGTGTGGGCTCAAGAGAGAGAGAGCTCGGGGACGAGAGAAGGAGCTGCTGGAGGCTCAGAGCCAACACGCCAGTGATCGATCATGCCGGGGAAGTTCATTCACTGAGAAGCCAGGTCCAAACCCTGGAGAAGTACCAGCAAGTGATTGCACGGCTGGAGCAGGCAGAAAAGCAGCAAAGCGTTGAGGGCAATGGGTTGCTGGACAGGGTGAGCCGGGAGAAGGAAGAGCTCTTGCATTTGGCCACGGACAGGGGCAAAATGCTGCAGGAGAAGCAGCGGGAGGTCCGGCAGCTGGAGAAGAAGTCGGAGGCTGGCGAGGGGCACGTCGAGAGGCAAGCAGCAGTAGCGGACAGCGGGCTGAGGGTCCGGGAGCTGCAGCGGCGGCTGGAGGGAAGTGAGCAGGCATATAATGAGCGGCGGACGCAGTTTGAAGCTTACAAGAAACACAGCATGGACTTGCTCACTAAAGAAAAAAAGCTGAATACCAAACTCCGCCACTTCACGGCGTGATCCTCACGCCTCCTTTCCTCACCCGGTTCTCAGCAGGAATATCTACTACTCCAGCTTTTGTGGGGGTTTTTGTGATCTTACCTGATTTCTCATTACTGCACCTGCGGTCTTAACAATGGGCTGGTTTGTGGCTCATGTCTGTCATGCTTTCATGCTGCAAATTGGACATCTCAATCTAGATGCGGCACTCTGAAGCGGTAAAGCAATTTCTGCTAAATAAAGCAGGAACCAAAGAGTGGAAGGTTTGTGAGTATGACTGGGGTTCCTCTTCGGTCCTGTCTCTTCTCGTCGCTGCAGGACGTTCGAACCGTGTTAGCTGCTTTCCTAAACGACGTGCAGTTACGCAAGCAAGATTTGTTGAGTGATATCTGATGATAGACAAAATGTTTGTGTGTGGGAGAGATGTTGACCACCTGTACACCCGATAAACCAGGGGTGCTCCACCCCAGCCAACAAGCCAGGTCCAGCCCCTGGCAGCATGCAGGCAAGTTGGTGGAGCTCCCCACAGGTCCGGGGCCCTGCAAGGTAGATCAGGTGCAAAGGGTAGCATGGGTCCCCATCCTGGCACACAGAGGATGGGCAGAACTGGCCCGGGAAGGTCTTGTCCCCACAGACCTCACATGTGCATCGCCCGCACGTGATGACCATGCTTAGCACCTGCTGCCTTTGCTCCTTCTTCACCTAATGGGATAGGAGCATCTTCTCCACTCCAGTCCTTTCCCCCGTGCTTGTGTTACCTCCACCTACTTGGAGAAGCCAACGTCGCCAAGTACCAGCCAACAGGAGGTGCTGACGAGCTATGGGATAATTGCCAGCCCTCCCTGCCTGACCCCTCCAACCTGTAGCCCATGGAAAGCAGCATCTTCCACCAACACCTCGCAGTAGTCATCCCTGTCCTTCTTCAAAGCCCATCTCAAAATCTCTCCTTCCGAGCTTAGTAGGTCTCGTTAAGGTCTCCAGCATGAGGCGACGTGCCTACAACCCGTGGCCTGAAAAGATTCCCCTCAAACTCTTTGCTGGAGGTTGCTTGGTCTGTGGTCAAGCCCCGTGGCCTCGTGCTTGTTGAGCTGCCTGGAGGTTAAACGTGGTCGTCTGAAACACGTTTCCAAGCACTTCGTTCCTCCGAGGGGTTGTGCCCAAGCTGGCCGGCACGTGAGGCTCCCCAGCAGGCCGAGCAAACCTGGGGCCTCGGACAGCTTCCTCCTGCCCGGGGATTCAGGAGTCAGGTCATGCTCAGTCTTTATGGACCACGGGCCCTTGGTGCATGGGTGTCTCCCACCGTGCATGGCCCCCCACGTTTGCCCTGGGGTAGCTGGGGGTGGCTGCCTGGCATCTCTCCAGGGTATATTAACACCCTATTACAGCAGCTGGACCGTGGTCCCCCTGCTTCCCCTGTCCGGGGGGGGCAATGCCTGGGGCTGTGTCGGAGGTGACTGTAGTTTTGCTAAGAGTTTAGATGGGGGATGCGCCTGGGCTGGTTTGCACAGGGCTGACGCTGCCCCAGGCAGGGGTCGGACTAGATGTGATCTCTGCAGCTCTCCGTCAGCCCCACTTTTCTCCTGTGGCCGGGGACAGGCGGGCCGACTTACTGCCCAGCGGGAAGGAATTGGCTCATTTCAGTGCATGGGGAAGGGCATCGGTGCCCCCGTGGGTTCGCCCACACTGTGACCACAACGGTGTGTGTGCAAGCTGTGGGAAGCAATCCAGCTCGCAGGTGCCCTCTGCTCTGAGCTCCTGGCCACCCGCCGGCAGCACTGGCTGGGGCAGTGCCCAGGGTGGATGCACAACCCTTGCCCACACTGCACCCCGTCCTTTATGCTA
This sequence comes from Caiman crocodilus, assembly GCA_030014935.1. Taxonomy (NCBI): domain Eukaryota; kingdom Metazoa; phylum Chordata; order Crocodylia; family Alligatoridae; genus Caiman; species Caiman crocodilus. Next base: position 194,996 of record JAGPOW010000009.1, read on the forward strand.
GAGCTGTCTGGGGCTGCCTGGCGTGCCCTGGCTTTGCCGTGCGCCTGCCCCCTGCACTTCGGCTTGTGCCCAGCGCAGACCACACGGGCCAGGTACATTCAGGAGCTTGGCACAAAGCGTCTGCCCCATGTGCTTGGCCCCTGGCAGATGGTTGAGGTGCATCCAGCTGGGGAACCACAGACCTGCCGGGGTGGGGCCGTAACCTGAGTGGAGCAGCTTGCAGCGGCTCAGGTGGCACCATCAATAATTGAGAGGGTGGCGAGGTTGACGGAGCTCCCGGGCTCTCACGGCCGGCGCACAAAGTGGAGTGAGCACCCGGAGGCTGCCCGGAGCAGGCAGGTAGGAGGTGGCAGATGGCTTCATGCTGCCCGTGGGAAATAGGGATCAGGGCAGAGGCCCAGAGAGGCAAGGGGAAGGACCCCAGGGTCTGGGGTGCAGGGGTGCCATGGGCGAGACCGGGGTTCATCTGCTGGGGGGCTGGGGAGTGAGGGATACAGATGTGTGTGTGCATGCGTGTGTGCGTGTGCAACTGACAAGGATGGGGAGTGAGGAATACAGCTCTGCACGTGTGCGCGCACGCGCGTGTGGGGTATGTGCATGTGTGTGTGGCTGGACGTGAGGAGCGGGAAGTGAGGAATATAGGGTATGTGTGTGTGTGAGACAGACCCTGCCCTAAGCTGGAGCAGCCTGGGGGTCCAATTTCATTCGTGCCCAACCTCCACTGGCCCCCTGGGGCCAAATGCACACCTGGGACCTGACTGAGCTGGGTGGTGCTGGTGGCACCCAGGGTCTTCCCCACCACCCTGGGCTGCGGGGGTGGGGACGACACAGCATGCAGCAGTTTTGGGAGAGGCCTCCAGAGGAAGACCCCGAGGGGCTGGGGCTTTCCTGAGTGCATGTGGGAACCAGGGATTCTGCGTGTGAATTGGGGGGGCACGCGAGTACGGGCATGCGCGTGTGTGTGCACGTGTGTGCATGTGTGTTCATGCAGGTATGAGCATGTTTGTGCGTGCGTGCGTGCATATGCATGAGAGTGTGTGCATGTGCATGCTTACACGTGTGTGTGCATGTATGTGCAAGTGAGCTGATGCGTGTCTGTGTGTGTGGGTGTGTGCATGTACACGCTTCTGTGTGTGCATGTTTGCAGGTGTGGGCATGGGCATGCTTATGTGTGTTCACATGCACATGCTTGTGTGTGTGAGGGTGTGGGCATGTATGTGCATATGCACACTTACATGTGTGTGGGTGTGCGTGGGTGTGCTTCCACATGTGCATATGCATGTGTGTGCCTGTGTTAGTACCCCCGAGGGAACGGTGGGTCAGCGTGCCAGGGGAATCTGCTCTCATGTGAGATGGGAACAGCCTCCTCCTGCTTGCTGGGCCAGGTGCTACCCCCCGCACCACCGCTCCTGCCCAGATCTCCAGGGCAGGAAGGATCCCTGCCCCAGCCCTTCTGCAAAGAGCCTTGAGCAAGCTGCTCTGGGGGGCTCGCTCGCCTTACAGAGCTGCTCAGGTGCTGCAGCCAGGGGCATGGAGGCCGTGCCCAGGATGGAGCTACCTGAGCACAGCACTGGCCCCCCGCGCGGTGAGCGGCTCAGCCTTGCCTGTAACCGTAGCCCCTGGCTTCAGAGCCTCCCAGCCCTGCAGTCACAGGGAAGGTGCAATCGGAGCTGCTGGCCCAGGCTGGGTCTGGTTACAGCCCTGGCTGATGCTGGCCTGGGCACAACCTTGGTGTCACGCTCGGGGGCTGCCAGGCCAGCATGGGCCACAGGCCTAAATACAGATGTCAGCCCCTCTTCATCCACTGAAGGCCCTTCCCTTCCCCCTGCCTCAGTTTCCCTGTGTGCCACAGGGTCCACGTGCCTCCAGTGCGAGGTGAAATGCAACCAGAAAGCACCTGCCAGGCTCCCAAAAGCAGGGGGCAGGGGCGAGCGAGCTGGCAGCAGCAGTAGGTTGTTATCCTGTCCTGTGGGCCAGCCCCTGATGGAGGGGATGTGTGCATTGCGTGCGTTGCTCCCAGCCTCTCACCTCCCAGGTCACCGAGATGGTGTCCCCTGCCATCGCCCTGGCCTTCATCCCCTTCGTAGTGACCCTCCTGATCCGCTACCGCCACTACTTCCTGCTCTTCTACCGGGCCGTGCTGCTGCGCTGGCTGCGGGACCACGCCACTGGCATCTCCCGGGAGGAGCGCGCCTTCCAGTACGTGCTCACGCACGCCATCCCCGGAGACCCCCAGCACATCCTGGAGACCTTTGACCACTGGGCCAACCACTGCGAGTATCTCAGCAACATCGGGCCCCAGAAAGGTAAGGCTCCCCCACTGCCCACGAGGGGGGATCGCGCCCCCTACACCGTGCTCCCAGACCCTCAAAGTGGGGGACTGGTGGAGCCGTCTCAAACCCTGGCTGCATAAACGCACCCAGACTGCCAGCATTTTCTTATGATGCCGCCTCTTTCTCAGCATCACCTCACTGCCCCCAAGGGCATTTCTCCTGTGATCAAACGTGCAGCCGCTTCGTTCGTCTTTAACTAGCCAGCGGCTTTTTAGCAAGCTGGGTTGCTATGCAACCCCTCGCGGGAGGGGAGCCGGGCAATTTTTATGGCTGCAACTGCACCGATGCAGCTGCTTCTGGGGTGGGAGCTGGTGGCGCACGACGACTCAGCACAGCAGGGTGGGATAGGGAGTGGGGGTGAATAGCTGCTCACCCAGGAACTGGAGGCAGGCAAGGAGGGCAGTGGGTACCCAAGCTGGAGTCTTGCTCGGGACTTGCGAGGGGTTTGTATTGCACCTATGACTGGCATCTGAGGATGGTACCATAAAACCCCCACTCTGGGGCACTATAACAGCTCCTGAACTCAGCACCCGTTGGCTCCATGGCAGGCAGGGCAGAGCAGTGCGCTCAGCTGGATGCCCAGCCCTGCAAGTGAGAGCCCAGGCTGGGGGAGAAGCTGGGGACAGTCAGAAGCAGGGACCTGGCCCCCAGGGCAGCTTGCGGAGCAAGATGCTGCGCCAGCCGTGCAAGCGAGGCCGGGAGAGTGATGCCCTTGGCTCCGAGGACCACGGGGCCAATCGGCTCCACGGGGCTGGACTTACCCCACTTCTGGTTCTCCGGGACCCAGATCACTGAGGCTTGCCAGGCAGGAGTGCAGAGCATGTCCTGCAGCCCTGCTTCATGCCTAAAAGCTCCCCTGGGTGATGAGGGAGCTGGTGTGTGCATGTGTGCGTGCAAGAGAGCGTGCTGCCTCCTGCTGGACGCTGTGGGGTGGACGCCAGGCCTCATGCAATGGCTAGGCGAGAACAGCAAGCTCAGGAGGGAGCTCCTTGGGGTGGGGAAGGGCGGCCTTGCCATTTTCCTGCACCCCATATGCCTTCTGGTCCAGGTCTCTGCGTGCCCATCACGAGGGTGGGAACCAGGGAGCGGTGACTTTGCTTGGCACCGTGATCTCCCGGCAGGTAAGATCCTGGACCGCCTGATCTACGAGAACACCCCTCTCACCGTGCTGGAGCTGGGTACCTACTGCGGCTACGCCACCATCCTGATGGCCCAGGGCCTGCCCATGGGCGCCCGGCTCTACACCGTGGAAATGGACCCCCGCAACGCCGCCGTGGCTGAGAAGGTCATCCGTCTGGCCGGCTTCGACGAGGACACTGTGAGTTGCTCCCGCTGGTGCCTCCACGGGCTGGCCCATGTATGCAGGGTGTACAGAGCGGCCTTGGGTCCAGGCTCCAGCTGCACAAGCCAGGCGGTGATCCTGGGGGGTGGGTCACAGGGAAGGCAAAGGCAGAATCCCTTGGTTCTAATGCAGCCTGTCAGCACCCCCGCCCCTCACTTCCCCCAGGCTGGGAAATCCCCCCCTCGGCTTCCTGTCCCAAATGCCAGCAGCGTGTTCCTCCGGGCTGCACCCCAGAGCTGGCTGCATGTTACCAAGCTAGGTCACGGGATCCAGTCCTTCGCTGACCCTGTGCCACCTGCATGCAGGTGGAGCTGATCGTGGGCCCCTCGGAGGAGGTGATTCCCCAGCTGAGGGAGAAGCACGGCCTACTCAAGGCCAACTTCATCTTCATGGACCACTGGAAGCGCTGCTACCTGCGGGACCTGCAGCTGTTGGAAGACCACAACCTGCTGGCCGAGGGGGCCACCGTGCTGGCCGATAACGTCGTCTTTCCCGGGGCGCCCCACTTCCTGCAGTATGTCAAGACCTGCGGCAAGTACCAGAGCAAGACGCACCGCACCAGCCTGCAGTATTTCCGGGCCATCCCTGATGGCATGGCCGAGCTCACCTACACTGGCCTGCACTGAGCCCCCGGGCCAGCCAGAGCCCCGCTGTGCTGGGGTGTGCATGGGCACAGACAGCCCCCAGGTGCCACCCCTGCCCCTCATCTGGGCTGGCCCCAGGGGAGAGCTCCCTCCTGTGCCAAGGGGGGGGGACAAGAAGGACAGGGCTCCAGGATGTTCTCCCTGCTCCTAGGGTCAATCCAGATTTGCCCCAACAAGGCTGCCCTGTGAGTCTGACCCAGGCACCCAGGTGCGACGCTTGGAGTGCATGTCTCCCTCACTAGGCATGTAGGCTGCGCACACATGCATGCACAGACATGTACAGGCACACATACATACCTTGCACCCACTGCAGCTGGGAGCACAGCATCCATCTGCTCCCTGCCCCTTTGCCTTCGTGGCCAGGCCGTTCCCCCTGGATACTTGGCACAGACAACCTTTCTACTCCCCTCCTGTGAGACTTGGAGGGAGAGGCACCTTCGTCCCTGGCTGAGACCTCTCTTCCAAGCCGTGTGGTCAAAAAGACCCGGACACTACTCCCAGCTCTGCCAGCGACTCACTGCACGGCCTCAGACAAGTCACTGCGCTGTACTGAAACAGGTAGCGCTAAAGCCCGCAACAAATACTCCTCCAGCCCCTGCCAGGAGCACTTCACCTGTAGGCCAAGGCGAGAGAGGATGCTGCAGCCAGGACATGTTTTTTGACCATGATTTGAATCATTCGGTCTCTGTTTTCCCAAACCCTGCTGCCACAATCTGCTCTACATGGGAGCTGCTCAGCACGTAGGGTCAGCTCAGGGTGCTTCCCCCAGCACCAGCATGTTTCACTGTGGCCAGTCCCCTTGGGCAACGCTCTGTGCCTAGGGGCTCAGCTGAGCAGCTCTGATTCACCGCAGAACCGGACATCTACCTGACGGATCACATAGGCTAGAAACCATTATTCTTATATTGAATGAATATAATAATTCTGGTTTCTAGAATAATACTCTATTATTCTAGAAATCAGCCCTGGGCAGGCTATAGGAAGAATTCAGCATCAGAAAACTCTGTCGGTTGTGAGCCGTGGGAGAGGGGAAAACACGGGCTCACTGGCTACATACAACACACAGCAAGGCCTGCATGGCAGTCCTGGAGCTCCAATATTGATAATAAAGACTGGGAAGGCATTTCTTTAAAAAGTCATTTATTAGAAGATCCCCAGCACTTCTAGGATGGGGTTTTCTGGCCACTCAGAGCCAGGCCCTGCTGCCTGGCCCATCCCAACTGCCCCTCCTCCAACCCCAGCAGGGTCAGCGGGGAACAAGTGCTGCCTCCGCGTGGAGCGGCTGGGCATAGGTCCAGGCGTCAGCACCACGAGGCTCCCTCCACTTGGCTCCCTGCAGAGCCCAGGATGGAGCCAGCATCTAGGTCCCATGACACTCGTGCCACCACATCCTCCGGGGCCCCGTGCACCTTCCCTGGCCAGCTGGGCCTGTTGGAAACCCCCACCCCAAGCTGGGGGAAGAGTTCTCCGCCGAGCCCTCAGCGTGTCAGGCAGCAGATGCTAGAAGCCTCCCACTTGGCCAGGCCACCGCTGCATCAGATCATCCACTGGTCCTGATCTTGCTCCGCTCCTTCCATGTCCACCTTGGAAAGAGGAAACAACGGAGCTGCTCCCTCAGTTCCAGCGAACCCACTGCTAACAGGGACCCCAGGGACAGGAAGGACCCTGGGGAGAACTGCAATGTGGCGGGGGCAGAAGGCCGTCTGGGCTCAATGGCTGAGACCCTTGCCCGCACAGATGACAGGGTTCGCCTGTCATTTAGGCAAACGTAGGCAGCAGACGGGGGAGGCAAGGTACCCCGAGATGGTGTCCTGTAAGGAGAGCTGGGAGGGCTCTATGCAGGCTGCCTCACCATGGGAAAGACTGGCTCCGGAGACCCAAAGCAGGATGAGCAGGAGCCTGCTGCCCCGTGGGAGCGAAGGGCAGCAGGGCAGGGGAAGGGGGCGTGCTCCTCTGCCCTGCAAGACCCCTGCCCACGCTGGCAGGATGCTGAGTTGAGAGGCCCACCTCACGTACCTCATTGATCTCTCCATCGTCCGGGGACTCGTTGTAGTCATTCATCTCGTCCATGTCCTGCATATCCTCATCATCTTCCGAGTCCTCCTCACTGTCCTCGTCGTCTTCATCGTCCTCCTCCTCCTCCTCGTCGTAGTGCTGTAGGTATGGGGGCGACCACAGCGGTCAGAGCCCACCCCTCTCCCACAGCCCAGGGACCCCTGCACCCATGCCCAGCTCATGGGCCTCACCCGCCCCATAGCACCCGCAGGTTTCCCATGGCCTCTAGTTCCACCGTGCAATCACCTGCCCACGTCTCATCAGGGTGCAGAGATGCCCCCCTCACCCCACGGGGAAACGTGCCCCTGCTGAAGGACGCAACTGCCCCTTTCCTCATGGGGATGGTCCCCAAGGGGCAGTCCTGGTTCAGAACGACCTCCTGTCCATACTGGAGCAGGGGGCGGAGAAAAGCTCCCCTCTCATCTCGGGCGCAGGCAGCAGGTCCCATGTGCCGGCGGAGGGCATTGGGGCAGACTCGAGCAGCCAGTGAATGGAGCTCAACCCTGCTCCCCCCTCACCAAGGACCCACGTGCGAGCAGCCCCTCCGGAAACGCCCTTGGAAAGCAGCTGTTTGGTACGAAGGCCTGTGATCTGTTGCATTAGCATGCACTAAAGGTGTGTGCGTGGAAATAACACGCCTGACACACTGCAGGTGTTAACACCCCAACTCCAAGGCTTCGTGCTCCACAAACGGGGGAAACTCGGCAGCATGGAGAGACGGGACACGATGCTTACTTCCGAGGCCGGCTTCCCAATGGGGACCAAGTTATTGTCTTTCTCTGCGATGCTCTGGAGCTGGGGAGAGAAGAGGGAGAGGAGTCAGCATGGGGCAAGCGGCTCACCATGTCGCAGGGCAGGCAAGCAAGGACCGCGCGGGGTCGAGCCCTGCCCTGCGGAGCCTGAGGCCCGGACGAGGCAGAGGAACCGCCCGAGCCATCGGCGACCTGCAGCACTCGGGGCCCGGAGCGCAAAGCAGAGCTGGGGACGGAGACACGCAGCTGCTCCTGGGGCACCTAGGTACCCGCTCGGGCGCGCTGTCCTGGCCACGAGCCGTGCCTGCCGTCCCCATCGCTGCTCCGAGGCCCCGCACGCCTGGACGGGCGGGGGGCGGCACGGGGCAGGGAGCAGCGGCCCCCGCGCTCACCCAGGCCTGGTGCTGCTGCTCCTGCTGCTGCAGCTCGTTCTCGTCCACGCACGGCCGGTCCAGGTTGAACCACAGCGTCTCCGTCACCCGCGGCAGCAGCGACGGGAACAGCGTCGACATGGCTCCTGGGGGGGGGGATGAGTACGGCCCGACCCCCGCGGGGCAATGGGGCAGACGGCCTCGGGGGGCAGGTGGGGGAGGGGCAGAGGGGTGCCCTGGGGGGGCAGATGGGGGAGGGGCAGGGAGGGGGGGCAAGGTCACTCTTTGGGGGACAGGTGTCCTTTGCGGGGGGCAGCGTGGGGGCCGAAGGAACCCTTCAATGGGGGAGGAAGTGACGTCTGCGCGCCCCCCTCCTACCTCTAGCGCGCGACTCCCCCGCCGCCGGGCTGGTCGCAGCCGCCGCGCGGAAGTTCCAGCCCCGCTCGGCGGAAGTGACGCCTTCATGCACCTGCGCGGAAGAGGCGCCCGGGACGAAGTTGCCGCTGCCGCGGCACATGGGTCCCGGCGCGTCACGTGGCGCGCCGTCAGGGGTCGCGACCAAGGGCAGCGCGCGGCAGTGGCAGGGCGCGCTCCCGTTGCCCGGCTGGAGGTGCAGCGCCGGGCAGGCGTGACCACGAGTGTGAAGTGGGGGGTGCGATGGGTGCAGGAGTCCGGCGGGCTTTAGCAGGCGGCCCTCGGTGTCCTTCACGTCCTGGTGCCGTGCGATGAAGCCCCCTGGACCGGAGCTGGGGACCCCGGCCCGTGGGGTTTATCCGCCGGGGGCTCAGGCCGGCTCCGCGAAGCCGCGGGTGGAGCCAGGCTGCCAAAAGGGGCAAGGAGAGTCCAGCTCCCGGGCTGGCCCGGGCCCCTTCCCAGTGGGGGAACAAGGAGCAATGGGCTCGAGCTGCGGCAAGGAAAGTTGAGGCTGGACATTAGGAGAAACTCTGACGAGGAGGGTAGTAAAACACTGGCTGCCCAGAGAGGGGGGGCGATCTCCATCCTGAAGACCCGGGTAGACCAAGCCTGGGCTGGGATGATGCAGTTGAGGCTGGCCCTGCTTGCAGCGGGGGTTGCGCTAGACGCGGCCCCCTGAGGTCCCTGCCGGCCCCCGCGGTCCATGCTTCTGCGACTGATGAAGTCCTGGCGGGGGGAAACAAACTTCCTGGCATTCACCTCCTTTCACGTGCCTAGTTTTTGTATTGCGAATGGCTCGTAAATCTCGATTGACTTCCTCTTCACCCTCCTCGCGTCTGGAGGAGGGTTAACACACGCCGGGGCCCATGGGAGGGGGTGAGGGAGTTTCCCCTTGCAGCCCGCTCGGGGCTTCCGAGAGCGAGGCGCAGGGGGCCCACGTGTAGGTGCACGTGGCCAGGAGCACGGCTGGGCAGTGTGGAGAGCAGCGCCCGGCAGGTCAGGCTGTGGAGGGAAGGGGCATGGGAGGGGGGCAGATTGTGGCCCCCACAGCGAGGGGCTGGGGGTGCTGCCGAGGCAGAGCAGTGCATGGGAGCGGGACGGGACGGGGGGGCACGTGTACCCCAGATTTGTGCACAGGGTGGATGCAGGCTGCCCGCTGTGGGTTTGGGGCTCCCACCCTGCTGCCTTTCCTTTGCCACGTGGCTGCTGCCCACCTGGCAGCAGTGGGGGTAATGACTTGTGCCCCCCCCGCCCCATGGCGGGCAAGCATGGGGCTCTCGAGGGAAGGGCAGCAGGGCAGGGAGCCCCGAACCTGCAGCGGGCAGCCCACATCTGCCCTCCCCCTGCTCGGCTTTGCTCCGCTCCGGCTCAGGGGAGAGGACAGCGGGCGGAGGGGAAGGTTAAGTGGAGACAGGCTGTCTCGCGCGGGCGCCGTCTTGCGCAGAAGCTGTTTACTCAGCATCCCGGCAGGGATCGGGGCCAACGGTTTCCTGGATGCAGCTTCAGATGGTCCCAGGCAGGCCTGGACAGCTCAGGAATGAGGATGGCATCAGCTCCCACGTCCGGACAGCCTAGGTTCATAATTGCAGCCTGCAGCCTGGGGGTACGTCCCTGCTAGCTAGACGTGGTGGTTTTGGCTGCTCTAGGCTCACCCTTGGTGCTGTGGTCGCTCTCAGGCTGTTCAGGATGCTCACGGGGGACTTGGGTTGACAGGTGTTGCTGCTTTGGCAGCTAATGCTGGCCCTGGTGTAGTCCATATTGCCTGTGTCTTTAGCAGGGTCGGTTTTGAGGAGCGGCTGCTGTCAGAGCTTTCTCAGGCTTCTTGGCAATATTGAGCTGTCCCCTCTCCAGTGCACCTATCATCTCACTTCCTTGCAGTGTCACATGACGGCCATAACACAGTCTTCAGCAGATCCACCCTCTCCTCGAGATCGGGAGAAGCACTCCCAGAGGGGTTAAACTGTTTGTCCAGCTTGATGGCTTTGCTTCTTCAGCTGCCCAAAGGATGTCTTTGCCTGTGGCCCCATCAGATACAGGAGAGCATGGATCTGCTCTCCTCTGGCTTGTTTTCCTTGCCTAAATCACTCTCCTCTCTGGTCTGGTCCCCACCAGCTTTGAAGGGGAGTTGCCCCGGGGCTGGTACGGGGTAGATGGGAGCCCTAGCACCTCCATGCATCATGCAAAACCTACTACGATGCAGTGGGTTTCATGGGCAGTGTTTGCTGCTGTGGGGCACAGGGAGGACCCCCAGCAGTGGGAGGGGAAGGGTAAAGCTTTACTACGCTGCACTCAGCTTGACGGACCTGAGCAAACAGCCCTGAATATTCGGATGACTGCAGCCCATCCCTGCGGGCTTAGAGCTCTGATGCATAGATCGGATTAGTGCACAATGCTGTCAGGCAGGGCGCAGCGTCTTGGATGGGGAGGGGGGCTTGGGGGGGGTTAAATAGGGAAAGCCCTGCAGCAGGAGAGACAGCGGTTCTCATGCCTGCAATGCTAGTGCTGGGTCAGGTCCAGCGCTGGAAGGACCCAGGGAGCGAGGCAAGAGACCGTGGTGACCAGAGGGAAACGTCGGACCCTGGATCCTGACCTGTGTGGGGCAGCCGAAGGTGGGGAGCTGGCAGCATGGGGCGGGAGGGCAGTGGCAAGAGGGGCTGCAGGATGGCAGAGCAGGATTTCAGTAGAGAGGAAATCTGGGAGCTGTAGCAGACCACCCCTCGCAGCAAGCTGCTGGCTCAGAGCTCCAGCTGCTGCGGTGGTGAGTAGAGGAAAAACCCTTGCAGTGCATAGAGAAAAAAAAACCTGCATTGCAAAGCCGCCCTGGAAATACTCCTCAGCTCGATTAATCATTAGCTGCACAGCCAGCTTGGCCCTCTAGCTGCCTTTGCATTGAGGATGGGCAATTGCGCTTGGCCAGAGGGAAAGTCGCGTCAGCTCCAGGATTGGGATCAAGTGTGTGCATGTCTGCGTGGAGCGGGGCGTGTCTCACAAACGTGTTGTCAGGCTCACGATTCAGCCACGGCGCCTGTGGTCGTGCTTTGTTTTAGAGCCACCTCGCAGTAGTGGGCAGGGGGTTTCTACCCTTTGCTTCGTCGGGGTGACCTGCTCCGTGAATCGCTCGAAGCCGTGAGGGCTGCTGCTGCAGCATTGCATCCCCCGCAGGAAAAGTGCACGCTCCGGGCTGGTGTAAGGTGATCATTGAGGACGCTCTGTGCTTACCCAGACAGCAAGGTGGGGAGCACAGCCTGATGCTAGGCACTCCCCGGTTCTAACCCTGCCTTGGACGTCCCCGCTCCCTGGGGTAAGTGTTTCAATCTCTTCCTTGGCTGGGATGGTATAGTTGGGGCTGGTCCTGCTTTGAGCAGGGGTTGGACTGGACGCGACCTCCTGAGGTCCCTTCCAACCCTCATTGTCTACGAGTCCTGCCTCAGTTTCCCTCTCGCTAAGTTGAGGTTTGTGATTTGTTCCTGAAGCATTCATTACCCTGTTGCTATCTGTGATAAGCTGACCGGCTGTTAGCTGCGCCCAGCAGGAATTCAGTCGCTCGTGGGGCTTCTTAAACATGCTTCTGCCTTCATCTGAGGCAGTGAAAGAGTTAATGGCATCTTCACGCTTGGCTTGACATCCTTTCCCTTCTGGTTTTGCTGGTGCTGTTTGCCCCAGCTGAGTGGGACGTGGCCAGTGCCAAGACGAAACCGAATGGTCTCATGTTTCTACCGTCTTTTCTTGCAAACAGCATGCACTCCCCCCTAAAAAAAATTAGGCTGCGTGTATTTTCTGCCTCTGTTTTGCTTCCTCCATGACACTGCAGGAGCTGTTCTATTAATCTTCTGCCAGCCGAGGAGGTCACCTCTCTTAATAGCTCCTTGTTCTCCACCCCACAGGTGTTAACCTCCCTGTCTCCTTTTTAGCAGGTCTTCATCTCGGAAGCTAACTTCTCTCTGAGTGGTTGTGCTGTCTGTTAGCGGTCACTCTGCTGTTTCGAAGCCTAGACAGGACAAAGAGGGTGAGTCAGCTGAAGATGAGGTTTTTCCTTGCTTTTTGGAAAAATCTGTTATGTAACAAAATACCCCCTGCCGCTGGAGGAATGTGTGGGGTTGACTTCCCCGGCTGGCAAATGGGGTCTGGGTCTGACGTCCCACCTGAGCAGCTCGGCCCCCCTTAGCACTGGAGCTGCCCAGCTGGGAGGCTGGACCAAGACCCCACCTGCCCCATGGGTACGTCAAGCCTGCTTCAGTGCAAAGCGGGGCCGAGCTGCTCAGGTGTCAGCCCTGCCTCCCTCTGCTCCAGCGCTAGAGAGATGTATCGTGCTCCCCTGTTCCCATCCAAGAAGCAGAGGCTGCAGTTTCTTCTCAGGGCCCAGGCCGCTAACCACACGCCATGGTAGAGAGCAGGAGCCAAGGCACGAGGCTGAGTCACTTCGCCAGAGCTGCCTGGGAGGGTCAGAGGTGGAGCTGGGAGGAGATGAGGCTGCCTCTTCTCCACCAGCTGTGCCACGCAGCCTAGCTCAAGGCCACTCCTGCCACTGCTGTGCCCCATCATCTGCATGCAGCCCCTTCTCCATAACTCCATCACTCCCTTCTCCCAGCCCCCTGTGCCGTGGTGCTCTGGGAAGGTGCCAGCCTGGTGACGCAGCAGGGAGCCCGCCTGGATTGCAGCTCTGATTACGCTGTTGCCCTCCCTGGCCGCACCTTCAGTTGCTCCTGCATCATCTGCAGTAAAGGGCTCGCTTGCCCGGACCGTGGGCTGCCTGGGTCATCACTGCAACTGGCACCTCTTCATCTCACCTCTGTCGCGTGCCAGGGGTATTAGAAAGGGCCCCAGTGTGAGGACGGGCCCAGCGCCTGTCAATGACAGTGCAAAAAGGCTTCTTCTGATTCAACTGGGCATCCCCATGGATGCAGCCCATGGGTTTTCATCAGGTCCTCGGTCATCGGAGTATCCTCAGCCAGGTCCCTTCTCCCGCTGCCTGGTTAAGGAAGCCCCACTTCTGCTCTCTTCTCCCCACCCTGTCACTCTGGCCATAGCCTGTGCTTGGTCCATAAAACTCAGGCCCTTCTCTGGGTCACAGCATCCAGGCTGTCCAAATCTTACTGACCCTCCATGTTGCACCTCTAAGATCCTGACTGTGCTACCCTGCCCATGCCCTGAAAGCATGCCACGCCTGATCCATGCCATAGTGAGATGCTGACATCTCCGTCCTGGGCATGGTCCGTGCCTCTCTCAGCCATTGTCTGACGTTCTCTGGCCTCTGGCCCACAGGAGAAAGAGTGGGTGGGGTATGTTTCCCAGCTCTGTTCCTTGGCCTGGTGCAAGGTCACATGGACGTGCCCAGATCTCTGACTTTCCCTCTCTACCCCTGCAGCCCTAAGGGTCATGCCAGCCTTCATCACTTCGCATGTCAGCACCTGCCCCCTCATGCCCTCCAGAAAGGCCAGTCTTGCCCCATCTCCTCTCCTTCCAGACACTGCTGCAGGGCTTGTTTGTGCAGCTGGTTGTTTCGATTGCATCACCTGTCTCCTGGCCTCGCTCCCTCTTCTCCACTGAGCCAAAACAAGCCACTCTCTGGTGCTCGCTAGTCCTTTATAGGACCCGGACACTTGTCTTGCACCTGTTCCCTCTCATCCCTTCCACCCTGCGGAAAGCCAGGTGTGTCGTGCGGCATCACGTATGGCCTTGCACATCTTTCTTTCTCTGGATGTTTTAGACCAAAGCTCTGGCTCCGTTTGCTGGAGCATTGGGGCCAGATGCTCTGGACACGTTGAGTCCCTGCTCTGGACACGAGCTGAAGGCTGCTTCCAGAGCAACCAGCTGTAATGGGGATCTGGACACATAGGCAGGATGGTGAAGGCAGCCAGTTGTGATGCATCACCCCCCCCACACACATCATTTGCCATAGAAAGGCTCATAACTATGCTGACTTGGTGGGCCATTTCACTTGGGACCTATAGCCCACAACACAACTACTACAGGGTCAGCCCCAAGGTGGATCTAGAGGGGTGCAGTAGTGCAGCTGCACCCCTCCTTTGCTTCCTGCTCTATGCAAACTGTAAAGCCAGCTGTCTGGGAGAGGCAGTGGCATTTCTATTCAGGCAGCACTAAGGGAGTCAATTGACTTCATGGCTCATTATCATCTGCCTGGTTCCTGCTGCTCTCTCTTGGCTCCTTAGGTGTTAAAAACCCTCACTCCTTGTTAATGGTCGTGGTGTTCCCCTACTCAAACGATCCTTTCTTCTTCAGTGTTGCTCTCTGTTCTCCATTTCTGGGAATGTCTCTCCTCTATTCCACATCCCTGAAGGTTGTTTTTAACTCTAGCTAAAATCCTTAACTCAGAGGCAGCAGTGTTAATGACTGTCAGTGAAGTATTGAAGGTGCTGTCAAGAAGCTCAAGCAGGCTAGATTTTGTTGCACGATTTTGAATAAGAGACATACATTTAACTATAATGACTACAGGACTAGCAGAATGATCTCTTGACTTCTTAAATCATTTTTTTTTGCCTAGCTTGTTGTAGTTTTTTTTAATTACTGTATAATTTAGCAATTAGTGGCTGTCCCAGTAGATTTAGATGAGTTTTTGCTTAATCTTAAACTTAATAATATAGCGCTGGGCCTCTGGCTTGTTAGTAGAGCTTCTAGTTTCTATTTCCGTGGAGAAACGTAGGTGGCATGTTGTATGTGATGATGCACCGCCCTATCTGCTCTCCCCGCTTTCGACATCCGCGCATGGGTCAGTCTCCCCGGGATTTTACTCTGTAGCCGGCTCGCTCTGTATTATGGACACCCGACCAGGCCTCTCCCAAGCTGGCCAGGGCAGGTGCTGTGTATTTGCATTGAGAAAAGAGCTTCCCCAGAATGAACTTGATGAGGAGAGTGGACACATGACTGATCCTCCCCTGAAGTAAAGTTCCTGCCTGACTCCCATCCCCTACCCCAAGCTTTATATGATTTCCCCTGGGCCCTGTGTGCCTCTGCATCTGCCGCCTATCTCAGTCAGTCGCCTCTGGTTTCCTACGTGTTACTGTGGTTTCCAATGTGTCGATGCTTCTATAGCTGACCAGAACCACCCCGTCAGCAAGTCGCTCTCCTTAGCCAGCGACTGCCCGGGATGAGCGGGCGCTTGCACGCGGGATGATGGTAAGGATGAGGCTGTGATTGCCCCGGAGATTACCTAAGGCAGGCGTGGGCAATTATTTTGGGCGGAGGGCCACTTACTGAATTTTGGCAAGCCATCAAGGGCTGCATGACAGGCAACCGGGGGCAGATAAATATTAACTTTCTAAAAATGCCCCAGGCATTTTGCCCACCCCTGACCTAAGGGAATGACTCTTGCCACTTCCTCATCAGCTGCTTTTGCTCACCTTGCCCTGTCGCTGCAGGGTGGGAAGATAAGCTGTGGAAAGGCAGCTCTCTGAGGCCTGGGCTTCCCCTTCCTGAGGCTTTCTGCATTGCAGATCTGAGACCCCTGGCACATCGTGGCACCGGTGCAGGTCACGCAACCGCGGAATAGCAGACAGCCCCAGGTCCAGCCCACACCACAGTGTCTCTCCAGGGTCTTTTCCTACCTGCTCCAGGCTCTGCAAGCAGTTCTGGTCCAGTTTTGATTGGGAAGTCCCTTGCTGTGGCAGAGAGCTGGAAAGGCTCCCTCTCCAGCTTCCCGGCTGCAGTGGCAATGGACCTTCAAATTCAGCCCTGGCTGTAGACTGGGGAAGTTTTAACTGCTCCAAAAGGTGTTAGTCTGCGGCTGTTCCCTCTGTCGGCACCTGGAGTGGTACAAGTGGGCTAAACCCTTGTATGCTTAACCCTGAAACGGGGTTCATTATGCACCGCTTTACCTACGCTTCCACCCAGACCAGAGCAGGCAGAGGGAACAGCCGCGTCCAGCACTTAGCAATGTGCCACAACCGCGCAGGGCATGGCCCTGACTAGCACAGGCGTTCAGCATCCCGCTGGTACAAGTGACGATCTGGGTCAGGGCTGTGAGTGCACAGAGCTCCCCTCTCTTGGCCTAGGGCAGGGCTGTCGCACATACAGCCCCTGGGCCGGATCCAGCATGCAGAGCTGGGCCGTCGGGCCGCTGGAGAGGCTGGGAATCCAGGAGTGCAGCCTGCTACCAACTTCCCGGCTACAGAGCCCCACTGGGCTGCATTTTGGGGGCGGTGGGATGAGCGATGGATGCAGTAATCCCTGTAGTTTGCTGAGGTATCACAGTGGCTCTGCAGCTGCAGGAGTTAACACTCCTGGCACTCACCTCCCTGCCAGAGGTGGATCCAGATGTGGCCCATGAGAACCCCCTGCAGTCTGGATCCAGACCAAGGGGCCAAATGAGTTTGATGCCCTGGGACTAGAGGATGGCAAAGGAAGAGGGAGGGAGCCAGGAGGCGAGTCCTGCTGGGTGCTCCCACCCCAGCCACTGCTTGCGAAGCTAGAGCTAACTGAGCTCGGAGGCTTTCCTGGCACCATGGTAAGTCACCACATCCCCATGATGCTTTGCACGGGACGTCAAGGTTTCAGCCCGACTTTGCACCATCTCCGGCCGGACCCTTCTGCTTGGGGAGGCCCTTCTCCTTCCTGGCTGAAGCAGCCTGCATTGTGCATGCCTTGCACTTTCCAGCTTCCCCTTTTCACAACGCTGGGGAGGGACCAGGAAGGGTGGGGTTTGGGGGCAGCCCTTCTGGGAGACACCTCCTTAGCATGAACGAACTGATGCTGTGGCACAATGGGATGCAACCTGTTGGGCTCCATGGAGGGAGGGCTGAGCGCACCCTGTTTGAGAGCAGACCCCAGACCCAAGTCTCAGGCTGCCCTAGCATTCACCCCGTAAGCAAGGAGGTGATGGGTTGTCTGGAGGCAGACAACTCCTGTGACCCCTGCTCCTGAGCTGTTGGCTAACTCTGGCTGTGCTGGCATCACAACGCATCTGCAATACCCAGTGCACAGGGATCGCAGCATGAAATGCAGGGTGTGGCTGGAGGTGAACTGCGAAGGGAGGGCTGCTATAAAAGCCTGGACGTCCCTGGGCAGAGCGGGAGAGCGAGGAGGAGACCGCAGAGGAAAGATCCACCCGCCCTGGTGACATCTGCCCGTGCCCAGCAGACAGCAAGGGTGAGTCACAGTGTGGGGACAAGCAAGGAGGACCCCTGACGAGTGCTTCACAGCAGCCAGATGTTGGCTAGGCATTGGAAAGGCAAGAGGGCAAGCTGTGCCCCCTGCAAAGTGGCAGGGAGTGCAGTGAGAGACTAAACATGGTACTCGCTGCCCGGGGCACCCGAAATACCAAAGCAGAAACCGGGGGTCGATGCGTCAGAGCGAGGACAAGTTTGGGGACTCTGCAAGGCTCATCACTGATACTGCGAGGGGGCCAAAGGGTTGCACTTCTCACACGCTGGGTGAACTGTGATCTTGTGGCCAATGCACATTGCATCAGTGATAAGGGGGCAAGATCTGCGGCTCGGCAGGGCGTGAGCAGGTTCGCGATTGCTCAGATAAGTCAGCGGCTTTCAAAGCAGCGAACTTTGGCCCTTCAAAGCAGCGAACTTTGGCCCGGCTGGCACAACCTTGGAGCCGGGGGAGGC
>JAGPOW010000009.1:240120-258376 GCA_030014935.1 Caiman crocodilus
CCAACCTTGCATGGTCTTGCCCCTGTGCTCAGGGTCAGACCGATGCCATTTTTGGGGTCAGGAAGGAGTTTCCCCCCCGGTCAGACTGATATGGACGGGGGGGGTTGCCTTCTTGTGTAGTGGGGGACACGGCCTCTTCAGTATAGCCTTTTGCAGCAGCAGGACGCTGGTAGCCGCTGCTTTCCCCGTGGCAGGGCTGGGTGCGATGCCTGGCGCTATGTCAGGGGTGGCTGTAGTTTTATGAAGTTGAAATGCTGGGTTTGTCCAGGCTGGTTTGGACAGGGCTGATCCTGCCTCGGGCACGGGCTGGGCTAGATGCGACCTCGGCATCTCCTTCCAGCCCCACTGCTCTGGTATTTCTATGTGTGCAGGTCCATATGCACAACATACCCACATGCACACACATAGACTTGCACCCATACACACGCACATAAATGCAGATGCACCAGGCAGATGCAGACATGCGCCGACAGATTTACACTGGCGCACGCGTGCGCACACATGCACAGAGATGCACATGGGTCTGTATGCATGCATATGGGCACACTCGTATGCACAGTTATACGCATCATGCACGCGCAAATGCATACACGCCCTGCAGACACACACACACACATATGCACAGTTGTACATCATGCACACACATAAATGCATACACACCCTGCAGACACACACACACATATGCACAGTTATACACGTCATACACACGCATGAATGCATACACGCCCTGCAGAGAGACACACGCACACACACATACTGAAGGATGTCTAGCTCTTCACAGGAGCTGATTTCTTCTTCCCTGGGGAGCCCTCTCGTCCCGCTGTCACCCCAGATGCGGCGCAGCGAGAAGCAACCGCACCCTGCCTGCTTTGAAGTGGTCGGCCCTTGGCTCGCATGGTAATCGGTCTCTGCGTGCATGGCGCTGCAGCTGGGTCCCACTGCTGCCAAGGCATTGCTACCCCTTCCACCATGACGTGCAGAAGCCCGGGTGGGGGGTGTGCAAGGTGGCTTCTGGCCAGGAGGGTCGGAAGCAGAGCCAGGGAACCCCGCCATCACCAAAAGGAGGGCAGTAGCCCTACCACTGTTGCCTCTGAAAGGAGCCCTCCCTCACTCGTACCTGTGGTGGTGGTGGAGCCAGAGGGTAGGCAGGATTCGTCCCCCGTGCCCCAACCGTGCTGGACGAGAGTGGCTGGCGCTGACTTTTCCCCTAGCGCTGGAGAGCGGGCTGCATGCATGCGCGTGTCTCGCTGCCCCTGGGACCGGGAGAGGTTTCCTTTGATGTGCGACCAAAAAAGCCAGTGAAACGCTGGGCATCATTAAGAAGGGAAGTGAAAACTCAACAGAGAGCATCATCGTGCCATGATAACGATCCTTGGCGTGCCCACATCCTGACTCCTCTGGTCCCCACCTCTCCAAAAGGGTGGAGTGGAATTGGGAAAGGTCCGGAGAGGGGCAGCCAGAAAATGATGAGGGGCCTGGCCAGGACGGCCTGGGAGATAAAGGCCGGGACTCTTCAGTTCGGGGAGGAGAAAGCGGAGGGGGAGTAGCAGAGACGTCTCTACAATTGCAAAGGGAACAGGGAACGGTCGTTCACCAGGGCCCAAAACACTGGGACGAGGGGGCACCTACTGGCATGAGCAGATGGCAGGTGTTTTAAAACCAAGAAGAGCGAGGACTTTTTTGGCGCCACGCGTTGTTAGCGTGTGGGACTCACGGCTGCGGGAGGTGGTGGAGGCAGAGAGCAGAGGTCAGCAGAGGACTGGGTATGTTCATGGGCCATAGATCTATTCACGGCTACTGAACAGAGCTGCTGGAGACGTTCCCTCCGGCATCTCTGACCCACTGGACGGTGGAGGCCGGGGTGGGCAGAGAATAGGGGATAGATCCCTCCAGAGACACCCGGTCCGACGCTCCCTCTCGAGCACCTGCGTTTGCTGCTGCGGAAGATGGGCTGGAGGGCCCCGCGGTTCGGCGCCGTCCCGCACCGCCGATGCGTTCACGTCACGTTCTCGTGAATGGGGGCGGGCGGGCAGGCGCGGAAGGGAAGAGCGGCAACGAGACGGGGAGCTCAGCAAACGAATATTCCCGGGGGACAGCTGAACTGGGCCGAGAGACGCTGCCGCCTGGCACAGGAGCCTGCCAGCACCCGTGGGGGCCCTCCCCCGGGATTCGGGTCCCTGCGGTCTGCGCGAGGCTGGCGGCACGCGTGGGACGTGGGACGCGGTGAGCTGGGCCGGCTCTGGCCGCACCCTGGGGAATGGTCGGCGGTAAAGGACATCGGACACACGACGGGGCAGTCGCAGCAGCGTCGCCAGTCTCCAGTGCCTGTGCCGGCTTCCCACCGGTGCATGTCAGGACAGCTGGGGTGGGCTGGGGCAGGCCGGCGCTGGGGCCTGGAGGGGCCCCGTCTGCCTGGGACAGGCCTGCGCCACCCCTCGCCTGCCGCGCGCTGTTTAGACAGCTGCCGGCGGGGATGCGGACAAAGCCGGCACTGTGCGTCCCCGTCGGGGGGGGGTAAACACAGTGCTGGCGCGGGGTCAGGGCCAAGGCCAGGGCCAGGGCACCTTGCCCTGTGTTTTGGCAACAGGATGGGGGAGGGAGGCAGAGCGGAGGAGCCGGGACAAGGTGCCCCGGGAGTGGGCTTTGCCACTGAGTCTCTGGGCGACCTTGTCCCTGTCACTTCTCCCTGGCCCAGCTTGCCCTCAGCTTCGTGTCATCACTTCTGCCCCGTGGCATTTCTAGAGCCCAAGACAAGGGGTTTGTTCTGGGGGAGGGGGCCTGAGAGGCCAAGGGACTCGGCCAAGGTGACCGGGCGACGCAGTGGCGGAGCAGGGGCGGCGTGGGGCCTGGCCTCGTCGCTGACGCCTCCCTCTGGCTCCCCGCAGGTTCCAGAAGCACGTCCACACCTACCGGATCCTGCCGGACGAGGACGACTTCTTGGCCGTGCAGGTGGGTCACGGGACCCCACACGGGACACGTGGCACTGCCACGCATGGTACACGCTGCTCACTGCGCAGCACTGCCACACCCAGTTCACACCACACGCAACAGGGCACCCACGCAGTACACACCACGCATTTGGCACACAATGTGGCAGACCCACAGTGCAACACAGCACTGCCACACTCAGTGCACACCGTGTACAACATGGCATACCCACACATGCTGCACACCCTCCAACATGGCACACCCACACAATACATGCAGACCCTTAAGAAAGGGGAGAGGGTTGTTAGCCGGCACACCCAGCTACGATACATGCAGTACGCAACACACACTCAGCGCACACACTGCACAACATGCCTCACCCACAAACGGCACAGCAAGGCACAGTCACACGCAGGATACACACGCTCACACATAACACACGCAGGACACAATGGACCACAGCCACGCTCGTTCCACACAGTGCACCAGTGGCCGCACACCCACGCGGCACAAAGATGATGTTGGACACACGGGACGTCCCATACCCCCCACCCCTGCACACAACGGGACGCACTCGCACACCTCCCTCCCCACCAGCTTCCAGCAGCCGAGGAGGGTGAGGAGCAGGCTGTCATTAGGGCCATCCTCCGGCTCCATGCCAGGCTCCGCGCCATGAACCCCTACGGCCGTGCCCCGCTCCCACAGCTGGGGTGCCTGTGTGTGCCGCGGGCTCCCCGCCGGGCCAGGAACGTGTCGAGGCCTTGCAGAGGCGGCTGCTCTGAGCAGGAAGTCCGCCGGTGCGTGGGCGAAGTATTTATAGCCCAACACTGGCCCCTTTGTGCCAGTCCAGCAGACAGGAAGGAGCCCTCCCTGGAGAGGGCTGCAGCCTCCTCTGCCAGCCCCCGCTCAGCCCAGGGGAGGTAGCTCGCGGGGCAGCCAAGCTGGGAGCCCGGTGCGTTATCTCCCCACGCATGCCTTGGCATCCGACCCGCCGGTGCCCCTCTGCGTGGGCAGCACAGCAGCTGCTGAAGGGGAGCAGGGCAGGTGTGATCCTGTGGCCTGGCACGTGCATGCACACGTGTGCACGGAGGCGGACGCGCACACGGGCTCTCCGGGCTGGCCGCAGACACCTGCCACGCCAGGGTGGGCGAGGGCTGTTTCCCCAGTGCACACGATCCCCGCTTGCCACCCAGCAGCAGGTCCCAGCCCCTCACGTGTTTGGAGGTCATGCCCTTGGCCGAGCCCTGAGCCCTTCCCCGGGCGCTCGAGGTCAGGGGTGCTCTGCTCAGCTGGGGAAAATGAAGCACGAAGCAGCGCGGGGGCCGTGCCAGGTGGTGTCAGAGCACAGCACGGCTCCTTTCGTCGCAAGGGCGTCGGACGTGACCTCACAGCAAATCATAGGGCCCCCCCCAGGAGGGCACAGCCCCACCGTGAGGAGGTGCATCCAGGGCCACGGTGCACAGGGGACCTCCAGCTGGCAGCTGCAGCTCCAGGGGCACCTGCCCCTTTGCTGCCTCATTGCAAGGTGGAGGTGCCTGCCTGCTCCTCTGCTGGAAAGGAGCCCAGCCGAGTGGTTAGCACGTGGGGAGCAGCATGCTCCGCATGGTTGAGGACAGCTGGAGAAGCAGATGCACAGAGCAGGGCAGCGCCCAGAGCCCCCCGTAAGCAGGGGCTGGTGTGTGTGTGCCTGGGCAAGAGGTGAGAGCGCCCGGGCTGAGCAGCCGCAGCTCGGCCGGGAAGCAACCCCACGTGCCAGGAGCCATCAGCCTCCAGGGGCAAAGTCCGTGGGGGTAGACCTGCCATTGCTGGTTCCTGAGGCAACCCTTGTGATATGCCTGGTGACATCCTGCCTCCCGAGCTGGGAGGGTGGGCTGCTAGGGCTGTCCCGGCATGGAGGCCGTAAGGCAGTGCCTCATTCCCTAGGCATCCGCGGGGCAGAGGTGCTAGAGGCCCGGCAGGACCGAATGCAGTGCCCAGGTGCAGGGCTGGCACCCATGCCCTCCCTCCATGGACTTGGTGGCTCTGCCCTGGCCCGACCAGATGGGCTGATGGGGAGCAGGCAGGGGAAGGCCCCGCTCTGAGTGCTGACGTCCCCTCCTGCCCTTGTGCCCCCAGACATCGCAGGGCGTCCAGGTGAGGCGCTACAAGACCCTGAGCGAGCTCATCACCCTGTACCTGCAGCCCAACCAGGGCCTGGTCTGCACCCTGCTCTACCCCGTCGAGCGCGACAAGGACAAGGAGAACGCCGAGGACAGGGATTACTCGGGTGCGACCGGTCTTTCCTCGCGTGGCACTGGTTCCTGGGGGTCCCAGCCTGGTCTGGGGGTGAGCTGGGCCCTGGTAGCTGCCGATGAATTACTGTCACTCATCCTGGCCTCTCTCTTCCAGATGGCGAGGATGAAAAGCCCCCGTTGCCACCGCGCTCTGGCTCCACCAGCTTCTTCATGGCCAGCCCCGGGCCTGGCTCGGCCAGCCTGGGACCCACTGCCGTGCCGGATGGGGCAGTTGAGAGGTAAGGGCCTCCAGGCATCCCAGCCCCTGTGCAAGGCCGTGCCCCTACTCTGCCCTCACGCCCCCACTGCCTTTGCACATGCGTGCACTCTTGCACACTCCCTCTTGCCCCGCCTCTGCCCCATGCCCATCTCCCCGGGGAACCCATCACACGCTGCCTTGCACACTCGCTCTCCTGCCCTCTCAGTGCCAATGGCCTCAGCACCATCTCGCACGAGTACCTGAAGGGGAGCTACACGCTGGACCTGGAGGCCGTCAAGGCAGGGGCCAGCAGCTTGCCTCATCTCAACAAGACCCTGGTCACCTCCTGCAAGCGCCTGCATAGGTGAGCAATGCTAGGGGGGTGGGGAGGGTCCTGCCACCCTCCCCACCGGGGGCATCCCATGCCCTGTGGTTCTTCCCCCCTGGCTGTCAGGATCGGGGCCGGGGCATCAGGTTGGGCAGGGGCTTACGACTCCATCTCTCCATCTGCAGTGAGGTGGACAAGGTCCTGTCGGGCTTGGAGATCCTCTCCAAGGTGTTCGACCAGCAGAGCTCGCCCATGGTCTCCCGCATCCTCCAGCAGGTAAGGGGGCAGCGCCTGGGCCCCCCTGGACTCGAGGCTGGGCACCCCGGCCCCAGGCTCCTCGAGGCATGGGGGGCTGGAAAGGACCAGGGAGGGGTCTGCAGAAGCCCCTTCAGTCACCACCACCACGGCCACAGAGCCCTTGTCCCCTGCTGCCCCCGAGGGGGGGCTCGTCTGCCCACAAGGCGGGTACTCGCCGGTGCAGTGCCATGGCTGCGTGCAGCAGAGCTGGAAACTCAGCAAAAATCAATGCCCTCCCTTGATGAGCTCATTAATCGCACCCGGCATGGCGCACACCCCATGGTCAGAGGCCTAGCAGGGCCCCCTGCCTCAGTTTCCCCCATCTCTAAAGTGACCCTCCCACCCCCTGCCAACACATAGATGTGCTGGGGGACACACGAGGGACACGGCAGTGTTGCCAAGTGGGTGGAACAGCCCGGCCCCGTCTGCAGGGAGGGGGGGACGCGGGGGCAGCTGCTTGCATGTCACCGGCGCGGCTGAGCGTGGCGCTGTGCCTGCAGAGCGCCGGGCAGAGCGGCGAGCAGGAGCTGGAGAGCCTGGTGCTGAAGCTGTCCGTCCTCAAGGATTTCCTGTCCAGCATCGAGAGGAAGGTGGGTACCAGGACTGGCTCTACTGAGCCCCTGAGGCCAAAGAGAGCCTCTCTGGGTCGGGGTCAGGCTGGGCTGCGGACCCTGGCCCTGCTGGGGGGCCGGTCCTGCCCTGGACGTGCTTCCCGAGCAGCTGCAGCTATGCACCCCGTACCTCTTTGCAAGCTGCTCTGCCTCGCTGAGGCTTGGGAAGGATGGCATTAAACTTGGCAGCCAGTGCTGAACGCAGGGCTCGGAGCAAATCCTCTCTGAGCTCCAGCGCCAATGGCTTCACTCAGGCACTGCCGCCCCTTGCATACGTACCTGCTGCCCCGGTCCCTCCCTGGGAAGTGGGGAGCCCGGCAGGATCGGGCCCTGCCACCAGGCTGGCTGCTGGCACGGAGTCTGCAGCATCCCGGGTGCATCAGCAGGAGATGCACCCAGCTCCCTGAAATCCCGGGTGCCGCCCTCCGACGGTGCCTCTTGCAGAGCTCAGCGAGCCCGAGCGCAGAGGAGGCCATTGGGGGCAGCCAGGCGGATGATCGATGGGTCGATAGCGATGGATCCCAGCTGCCCTTGCCTCCCACTGCGGGTCGATGGCAGCCCTGCATGCTGCCACGGCTGAGCAGGGGGCAGGGGTTCATCCACCAAACACTGTGCCTCCACGCTGGGGCTCTGCCAGCCCCCATCCTGCATCTGGGACTTGGGATTTTGCTGCGAGCCTGGGACTCCAACATACAGGCTGCTGTGGGCTTGCGGGCATTGACACCGAGGGGCTGGGAGCCCTGCCCTTACCCTGCCATGGTGCTGGCTCGCTGCCCTTGAGCTCTGGAGAGGCTCTAATGCCCGGCTCTGCCCACAGGCCCTGAAAGCGCTCCAGGACATGAGCTCCACGGCGCAGTCGGCCCCGGCTCAGCCCTTGTCCCGCAAGGCCAAGAGCATCCCTGTCCAAGCCTTCGAGGTGAGGAGCAGGGGGGAGAGGTTGGTGCCTGGGTGAGCTGGGGCCCCATTAGGGGCAGGGTGAGCTGGGGTGACAGGTCAGGTCGCAGCCAGGCCCTGGGTCCCCATGGGGGACCAGGGTGAGGTCGGAGACATGGTGGGGGCCTCAGGGCCTGGCTGGGGGCAGTCGATGACTGCACAGTGGGGATTGGGGCCGGGTTGGGGGGGGTGGAGGTATGCAGCTTGGGATCCAGAGAGGACGAGGCTCCAGGATCAGGAGTAGACGGACAAGCGGCTTATCCCGGAGTACCCGCGTGCAATGGGCAACAGTAGCTTGTTTGCCCTGAGCGAACAGCTACTGTGGGATAAGCCATGGGCGCACAGTCCCTACACCCAGGGGCACCAGGCGGGTTGCACCAGCCCTGGGTGGTGCATCTTCTCCTTGCACGGGCACGACGCCGCTGGGCTCGTGCCTGGTGCCCCGCACGCCCGTGCCAAGAGCAGCCTTGTGCCTGCCCCAGGTGAAGTTGGACGTGACTCTGGGAGACCTCACCAAGATCGGCAAGTCGCAGAAGTACACGCTGAGCGTGGACGTGGAGGGCGGAAAGCTGGTGGTGCTCAAAAAGCAGAAGGACTCTCAGGAGGACTGGAACACCTTCACCCATGACAAGAGTAAGAGCCCGTGGCTGCCCCGGCTCCTTCCTCCCGAGGTGCACGATGCCCGGGGGATGGTGGTGGGGAGGTGAAGAGGGTTTGCTCCAGGTTTGCTCACACCTCCAGCCCTCTCCCATCCCAGTGTCCATCCCCACCCCCACCCCCGAGCGTGCGGGGAGGGCACTGTGCTGCCCCTGAGGACCCCGCTTTGCTCTGATGCCCGGCGTCTCCCCGCAGTCCGGCAGCTGATCAAGTCTCAGCGGGTGCAGAACAAGCTGGGCATCGTCTTCGAGAAGGAGAAGGACAAAACCCAGCGCAAGGACTTCATCTTTGTCAGCGCCCGGGTGAGTGGGGCTAGCTGAGCTCGGCGTTGCCCCTGGTCAGCTGGCGCAATTTCGAAGCCAGGGGTAGCGGGGCTGGGACTCAAGCCGGCACCCTGTGGTTCTTGGGGCGTTCCACCCCAGAGGTGGCTGCCTCACGAGGCCGGGAGAGCTTCCCCAGCGCAAGTCGTGCCCCTTTCTAGGCGTCGCTAGAAGGGGGGCCTGTGCCGCCCATGCCCTCACCCCCTCGTCCCCCTGCAGAAGCGCGAGGCTTTCTGCCAGCTGCTGCAGCTGATGAAGAACAAACATTCCCACCAGGACGAGCCCGACATGATCTCCGTCTTCATCGGCACCTGGAACATGGGTCAGTGCTGGCGGGGAAGCAGCACCGGGGGTTCACCCCCCGTCGGTGCCGGGAGGCAGCCCCTTGGAGCCTGCACACCTGCGTGCCGTTCCCGTTGCCCCCCATCCCGCAAGCCCTGGGGCCGTTGTGACGTACGCGCTCGCCGTCTGTCTGAAGCAGGAGGGGCTGGCTGAGGGGAACAGCTGCCGGCCGCAGGCGTGCGCCACGCTCGCGTTCCAGCTGCCGCGCGTCTCGTTGACCAGGCAGCGCGCAGCACCCCTCCCCCTGGCTGGATACCCCCCAGCCTGGACCCTCGTGCACTGTTCTGGCTCCAATCTTCAGTGCGTCATTGCAGCCAGGCCGTGCCATGCTGCCAGTCTTGTGTCTCCCCTCGCTGCCGTCTCCACCCCTTGCATGGCACCTCCTAAGATCCCCGCGGCACAGGCATGGCAGGGCTAAGTGACTTGGCCAAGGCCAGGCAGGGAGCATGTGGCAGAGGACAGTGCGCCCCTCCGGTGTCCAGATAGTGCCCCTGTTGCCAACCCGTCCCGGCTGCCGCCAGCCCTGACAGTGTCCCCGCGGGGCCGTGCCCGCTCCGACAGGAAGCGTGTTCCCTCCCAAGAGCGTCACGTCGTGGTTCACGTCGAAGGGGCTGGGGAAGACGCTGGACGAGGCCACGGTCGCCATCCCCCACGACATCTACGTCTTCGGCACCCAGGAGAACTCCATGGGGGACAAGGAGTGGGTCGACTTCCTCCGCGGCGCGCTGAAGGACTTCACGGACATCGAGTACCGCCCGGTAGGCACCCCGGCGCCCGGCGGGTCTGGGGACCACCCTGAGTCCTGCATCCCACGAGGCCAGGGTCCTGCAGCTTCCCAGCATGCAATGCAGCGCTGCTTCGGCCAAGGAGGAGCATTGCATGCTGGGAAACCATCCTCTCTGGGGTTGTCTGACCCCGCTCCATCCTAGGCCCCCAGGAGCCCAGGCAGCTGCGGGTCAGCGGCTGGCCCCGGGACCGTGGGGGGGTTTGGGGAGGGGGCAACCTGCTCTGTCCTCAGCGCGGCCAGTGTGCCCGTGTTCCCCACCAGCCTTGGCTGGCGACAGAGAAGGACGAATCCCCGGTTTATTATTCTGTTCAGACCCCCCCAGACGCCAGGGTTGCGTTGCCCAAACCGGCAGCATCCCGGGGATTCGGTCCACGTCCCCTGGGGACGCTGCCTTTGCCCCCTGCGTGGGCGGTCTGGGGCAGGTGGGGCTCAGGAGAGGCTGTCCTGGGCATCTTTGGAGAGCCACGTGGCTGCCTCCCCACAGATCGCGATGCAGTCCTTGTGGTACATTAAAGTCGTCGTCCTGGTGAAGCCGGAGCACGAGAACCGCATCAGCCACATCAGCACCTCCAGCGTGAAGACCGGCATAGCCAACACGCTGGGTACGTCCGCGCCGAGCACCAGGCCCAGCCCGGAGGCAGGCTGGCAGAGGGGGCGCGTGCCCTGGGGAGCGCTGGTGTGAGCTGCCGTGGCGCCAGGCCCTCGGCATCATCCCGGTGCCCAGCTGTCCCCATGCACGGCGCTGTCCGGGCCCAGGGCAGTGAATCCCAGCTCGGACCTGCCTCTGCTTCCCTCTGGCTCTGGGGAGAGCCGGGACCCTCGGCTGCATTCTCCCCCAGACCCCAGCGTGAGCCGTGGGGCAGTGCTGGGAGCCACCGCCGCCCGGCCCGAGCTGGGTGCCCAACCCTCCTCGCTGTCTTGCAGGAAACAAAGGGGCCGTAGGGGTTTCCTTCATGTTCAACGGCACCTCCTTCGGCTTCGTCAACTGCCACCTGACCTCGGGCAACGAGAAGACGGCCAGGTGAGTGCCCACCCGGATTAGGGGGTGCGAGGAGGAGCTGCTGAAACACCTGCATGCCTCAAGAGCAGCCAGGGTCCCCAGGGTGTGGACGGGCAATGCCAGGGCAAGGGCAGGGCATGGGGGTGCCTGCTCTGCATATGCGCGCTCCCTTCCAGGCGTGGCTTGCTCACGCCAGGACACATTGCCCCTTGTGCTTTGCCATGGGTACGCGGATGTTCACCCCAGTGCACGAGCATGCACGCACCTCCCCATGTGCATTCACGTGCTCGGAGGCACCCTTGTGGGCAGGATGCCTCCACCATGCTTGCACGCGTGCGTGCTCCCAGCGCGGGCCCCGGCATCCTTCAGCAGGCGTGCCTGCTCTCTCGGATGGCCTCGGATGCTGCTTGGCACGCTCACTTGCACTCCGGGGACGTATGCACTACCAACATCAGTCCTTGTTCCCTGGGACCCTACTGCCTCGGGTCCCGGCTGGTGGGAGAAGGGATATGCCCAGAAGGCTGACGCTTCCCCGCCCAAAACAGGCGCAACCAAAACTACGTGGACATCCTGCGGCTGCTGTCCCTGGGCGACAAGCAGCTCAGCTCCTTCGACATCTCGCTCCGCTTCACCCACCTCTTCTGGTTCGGGGACCTCAACTACCGCCTGGATATGGACATCCAGGTGAGGGCCCCCAGGGCGGGCAGAGGGATGAGGGTCCTGGGCTGGGGGCAGCGGGCAGCTGACAGCTCCCCGCAGCCCGCACCCAGCGCCCATCCTTCTCACGCCCCAGGAGATCCTCAACTACATCAACCGCAAGGAGTTCGAGCCGCTGCTCAAGGTGGATCAGCTCAACCTGGAGAAGGAGAAGCACAAGGTGTTCCTGCGCTTCGGTGAGGGGCTGCGGTACCGGGACCCCCCAGGGACGGTGGGGGGGGGGTCTCCCTGTCCGCACTGCAGCATGGGGGGTGCTGATGAATGGTGGGGGTTGACCCTGGGTTGCTCCTGACGCCGGGGCTGTGTCTGCAGCCGAGGAGGAGATCACCTTCCCCCCGACCTACCGCTACGAGAAGGGCTCCCGCGACACCTACGTGTGGCACAAGCAGAAGCCCACGGGGGTAGGTGCCACGGGGGTGGGGAAGATGGGCACAGCCGGGGTAGGGGGTGGTGAGGGCCTAGCCCATCTGCCGCGGGCCCTGGGCAGGCGAATGGGATGGCAGGGGCTCGCAACCTGGCCGCACCAACGCCCGGCGCCCTGCGCCCCCCTCCCAGGTCCGCACCAACGTGCCGTCGTGGTGTGACCGCATCCTGTGGAAGTCCTACCCGGAGACCCACATCAACTGCAACTCCTACGGTGAGCCGGCGGGCGCGGGGGGCACGTGGGTGGCAGCAAAGCCGCCCTCGGATGCGGGGACTGGGTGGCCTGTGCCCGCAGCCGCCACCCCCTGGGGTGTGTGGCATCCCCCTCGTCCCAAGGCTGCCGTGGCCTGTGCCCTGGAGGTCTCAGACCATATCCCTGGCGTCATGGTGCAGCTTCCTGTTAGGCCTGACGGCCCCCAGCAGGGAGGTGGGCAATGGTCTTGGCTGGGAGCACGGGGTGGCGGGGGGAGCTGGCCCTGTCGTCCCGCTGGGGATGGATGGGGCACGCGTGAGCCACCCCTCTCTCCGAGACCCGCTGGCCGGGAAGGAGATGCCGGGCTCTGAGCGTTCCTGTTCGTCACCAGGGTGCACCGATGATGTCATGACCAGCGACCACTCCCCCGTCTTCGGCTCCTTTGAGGTCGGGGTGACGTCACAGTTCGTCTCCAAGAAAGGTAGGGCACGAGGGGCGCGTAGGGCAGGAATCTGCCCCCCTTCAGCTTGCCCGGGTACCACCAGGGGCATCCCAGTGATGCAGATGCTGTGCCCGATGCCATGATCACCACCCCCGGGACCATGCTCTTGCCCCTTGGCTTGGCATCATGTCCCCAGTGCAGCACCAGGCCAGGACCCAGGAGACCCCTGGCAGGCTGCTCTGGGGGCGAGGACCCTTCCCCGGTTTGGGAAGAGCATCCGAGAATCCCAAACAGGGGCCTCCCCTGAGCCAGGGCTGACCTAGCCCCCCTGAGGAGCAAGAGGAGGGGACGTGAGACTCCCCTGATGTCTTTCTCCCCCTCCCCAGGGCTCTCCAAGTCCTCGGACCAGGCCTACATCGAATTCGAGAGCATCGAGGCCATCGTGAAGACGGCCAGCCGGACCAAGTTCTTCATCGAGTTTTACTCCCCCTGTTTGGAGGGTGAGTGCCCGACTGCCTCCCCCAGCCCCCGGTCCCCACGCGAACCCACGCCCCCAAGGCGGCCGGTGCCGCGAGCAGAGAGACGGTGCTAAGCCCAGCGCCAGGGAGATGCCCCCTTGGCTAGCTTGTCTGCGGGGGACAGGGCTGCGGGTCTAACCCCGAGTCTGCCCCTCCTTGCCCCCCCAGAGTTCAAGAAGAGCATTGAGAACGACTCCCAGAGCAGCGACAACATCAACTTCCTCAAAGTGCAGTGGTCCTCCAGGCAGCTGCCCACGGTGAGCGCCCCTTGCGGGACCCCTAGCCCCCCGGGGCCGTCAAGTGACATGCCCAAGGCCGCTGGCAGCTCGGTGGCAGAGCCCGGCAGCCAGTCCAGGTCTCTGGAGTCCTGGGGCCGCGGCCTGTTGAGGTGTATACGGGGCGGGGTGAGCTCCAGCGCCGGCCTGGTCAGGAGAGACAGGCATCTGGGGGTCCGGTGCGGGGTGCGATGGGGAGAGTCCTGCTGGCTGCTGGGGTCTCGAGTGCATTTTAAACAGCCCTTGCAGCAGGGGACCCTGGCAGACCCCTTGTCCCCCTGCTTCCCCTGGTGCAGGCTGGGGGCGCCGGGCGCTCCGGGCACCGTGCCCGGCCGCGGTGCAGCCTCACAAGCAGGTCGGACAAACCCTGGTCTGGGGTGCCTCTGAGCTGGGGCTGGAGTCCTGCCAGCCTGACCTGTCCGCGATCCTGTAACCACCCCTCCCGCCTCCCGGCTGGCCCGTGCACGGTGCTGGGGTCCCCACGGCATAACCGACCCCCACACCCCGCTCGCCCACAGCTCAAGCCCATCCTCTCCGAGATCGAGTACCTCCAGGACCAGCATCTCCTGCTCACCGTCAAGTCGCTGGACGGCTATGAATCCTACGGTGAGGAGCGGGCGAAGGGGGCTCCACATCAGCCTCCGAGGGGCTTATCCTTCCCCTGGCTGAGCCTCTCCCACCCCTGCAGATAGATCCCCTGGCCTGGGGGTGTGCTTCCCCCTGCCCTCAACTCCTGCAGGTGCCATCACCTGGCGTCCAGGCCACTCACCCCACCCCTGCCCCTCTCGCAGGTGAGTGCGTGATCGCCCTCAAGTCCATGATCGGCAGCACGGCCCAGCAGTTCCTCACCTACCTGTCGCACCGCGGAGAGGAGACCGGCAACATCCGCGGCTCCATGAAGGTCCGGGTCCCCACTGAGCGCGTGGGCACCCGCGAGAGGCTCTACGGTGAGCGCGCTCCCTCCATCCGTCCCCGTGGAAAGCGCTGTCTGTCCGCTGCCCTGCACGGGGAAGCCCAGCCCCTTTGCAGCTCCTGGCACCGACCGCATGGGCCGGGGTCGGGGGACGTGGGGGCAGTAGCTCCATCTCCTGGCCAGCGATGCCAGAGACCGCTGGGCCCAGCTCCGCTCTCTGCCTGGGAGCCAGTGCCACGGTGCCAGCTGCTCAGCGCCCTGTCCTCTGTGTGCACAGCAGCGCCGCTGTGCCCAGTCGGGGGGCTGGGGTCCGGGCTGTGCTCTGGGGTACCCGAGGCCAGGGGGAGGCCAGCCAGCTGAGCAGGGTGGAAAGGGGCACTCGGGCGGGCACGGGGGGCTGAGCCGGCGCCTCTCCCGCCCGCAGAGTGGATCAGCATCGACAAGGACGAGACCGGAGCAGCCAAGGGGAAGCAGCTGCCCGTCTCCCGGGCCAGCCAGGAGCACAAGTAAGGACGAGCGGGAGCTGCGGCAGGCGTCGATGCTCACTGCAGGTGCAGGGGCTGCTCTGCAGGATCCCCCCCCCGAGCCGGGCTGCAACCCCTGCCTTGCTCAGCTCCAGTCTGGGAGACCCTCCTTGGGCCCCTGGAGCTGAGGTCGGGCCCTGGAGGGCGTGGGCAGTTCTGCCCTTCCGGAGGGGGCTGGCCCCCGTGGCTCTGCATCGTCCGGGGGGACGCAGGAGCCACCCAGCATCTGACAGGCTCTCCCTCTGGCCAGGTCGTCCGGGCGGAAGCACCTCCCGGGGGAGGCACCCGCGTGCCCCATGGGGAAGCTCTCCGAGGAGCCGGAGAAGGCCAGCGCCCCGCTCGCCGCCCGCCCGCCCGCCCCACTGCGCGGCTCCTCCAAGGATGATGCCCCCCAGAGCCGGTGAGTGGAGCCGAGCGGGGGGAGAGGAGGCATCGTGGCACCCCTTCGCAGATCCAGGGGCGCCCACACCTTGAAGGCGGCGCCGGGGTCTGGTCCCCGCGCCTCCAAAAGGACGAGGAGAATGGGAGAGGGCGCAAACGGGCAGCGAGGCGATTCGTGGCGCGGAGCCTGACCCTCCCGGTGCATTCCCGCAGGTCCAAGCAGGAGGCCGCAGCGGAGCCGGACGGGGCCCCGCTGAAGAACAGCTTCAACAACCCGGCCTACTACGTGCTGGAGGGGGTCCCGCACCAGCTGCTGGCCGCAGAGCCCCCCGCCGCCTCGCCGGGCACCTCCAAGGCGCCGGCCCCCAAGAACAAGGTGCAAATCACGGTGCCCGTGCAGCCCGAGCGGCGCAGGCCTCCCACAGCTGGCCAGGCGCCCCCGGGCCGGGGGGACGAGACCTCCTCGGACGAAGAGCCCGCGCCCCTCAACCTGCCGCCCCCTGACTTCCCGCCCCCGCCGCTGCCCAAGTCGGTGGAGCTGGAGATGAGCGACAACCCCTTCTACGCCAGCACCAAGGAGGCGGGCCGGCGGGACGACGCCGAGGTCAAGGCCAAGGCCCGAGCCGCTGTGGCCTTCAGCGAGCCCCTGGAGACCAAGCCACCCCCACCCAAGCTGCACCCCCGTGCCCATGCCACCCCGGAGCATGGCTTTGTGCTGGAGGGCTCCGGCGCGGCGCCGGCGCCGCCGGGGCTCCTGGACGACCGCTCCTGCTCCGTGCTGCAGATGGCCAAGACCCTGAGTGAGGTGGAGTACCTAGGCGGCAAAGGCGGCGCTGGGTGCCGGGAGCCGGCAAACCGCCCCGCGCCGGCCCCGCTGGGCAAAGGGCGGCTGGAGCTGCCTCCCCGATGCCTGCTCTCCGACTACAGCCGGTCGCCCAGCTTCCCGCCCCGCTCCATCCGGGAGAGCATCGAGGAGGACCTGGCGGAGGAGGTAAGGCTGGGGGTGCCTTGCCGGAGAGCTGTGGAGTGGGGATGAGAAGGGGTGTCCCCCCCTGCTCATGCTGGCAAGGACCTCATAGCAGGAGGCATGGGCTGGAGTCTAGGCTCGCAGAGACCCGTGGCTGCAGGGACCGGGGGAGGTCACATCTAGTCTTGGCCCTGCCCAAAGCAGCCCCGATGAACCCTTTGTCCAGCATCGTTGCAAAACTGCAGTCACCCCTGGCACGGCACCAGGCATCACACCTCAGCCTGCCACAGGGAAAGCAGCGGGGGCACGGCTGCCAACATCTGGCTGCTGCAAAGGTTGTTGATAGATGCTCGGGAGATCCCCGGCAGAGGCTGTGCCCCCGCTGCAGAGGAAGGCAAACCCCCCAGTCTGTACTGATCTAACCAGAGGGAAATCCCTTCCAGATCCTAACTGCAGCATTGGTCTGACCCTGAGCGCAGGGGCAAGACCTTCTAGCCAGGACCTTGCGGGGTTGATGCCAGCAGGAGCATTGGCACAGTCCAGTCCCCATCCCCAGCCTGGGCTAGAAGTAGTAACCAGCCCCCCCGGAGGAGCCCGAGCCCCTCATCCAGGTGCCAGCACGCATTTCGATCCCGGCTGTACCACCTGGGGCCGCTCACTGCCCTGCCTGTGCCTCAGTTTCCCCATCTGCGCAGTGGGGATGCAGCCCCTGCACAGCCCCCTCCCTGGGGTGAGAGGGGTTGCAGCCAGCACGGGGATGGGGATGGGGATGGGGGGCAGAGGGCTGGGCGGGTGCACCAAGAGCTGCCCACTGCCCCCGTCTTGTCTGTCCCGTGCAGGCTGTGTGCCAGGGGGGCCGGAGCAGCGCCAGCCTGGGCGAGCCCAGCGTGGGCGCCTGGCTGCGGGCCCTCGGGCTGGAGCGGTACGAGGAGGGGCTCATTCACAACGGCTGGGACGACCTCGAGTTCCTCAGGTGAGCGCTGGGGGCGGGGGTCTCCGCCCCGCCTGCCCCTGCCTCTCGCAGGGGGTGCTGCTGGCACATCCATGAGCCCCGGGAGGGGGCAACAGACAGCTGTGGGGTGGAAAGCGCTGGCGGGACCTTGGCTCTCCCGTGGCCTCGGCGCTGCGGGCATCCAGAGCCTCCTCGTGGCAGCTCGGGCACGTTCGCCCGTGGCGGGCGCAAGGCCTCGGCGCTAGCGG
This sequence comes from Caiman crocodilus, assembly GCA_030014935.1. Classification (NCBI taxonomy): domain Eukaryota; kingdom Metazoa; phylum Chordata; order Crocodylia; family Alligatoridae; genus Caiman; species Caiman crocodilus. The sequence goes on from JAGPOW010000009.1 coordinate 257,349, forward strand.
GGCATTGCCCGGAGCTGCGGAGGGCGATTTTGGGGGCGGGGAAAAGGCGGCGAGGACTCACCCGCGGGTGCTCCCACTCCCCCTTGCAGCGACATCACGGAGGAGGACCTGGAGGAGGCGGGGGTGATGGATCCCAACCACAAGCGCCTCCTGCTGGACAACCTGCGGCTCAGGAAATAGCGGGACCCCGCACGGCCCCGGACACGCCGCCCTCCCTGGTCCGGCGGGGGGGGTCCCCGCAGCCGTCCCTGCCCGGCGGGGAGGACACGGGGCAACGGCCCGGAGCGCGGGGTCTGCGCCCCGCGCCGCAGCTCTGCGCTGAGTATTCCCTGTGCCTTCCAGGAGGACTCGAGCTGGAGACCCCCCAAACCCGGGGGGACGTGGCGGGGGGTCAGTGTGGCCCAGGCCGCTCCATTTCCATGCAGCCTCCTGCTCTTTTAAATTATTGCTTATTTATTGTCGGAGGGGGTGGGCGTCTGTGTCCAGGCCGTGCCTTGAGGGGGGGTTTCAGCTCAGCCAGCACGGCTTGGGCCCCCCTCCACGCCCTGGAGGGGCCTCGGCACTGGGGCGTGGGGCTGGAGGGGACGCGGCGGAGAGCGGCTGGCAACGTGCCTGGCCCCCCAGGAACGGAGGCTGCATTGGCTGGGGGATAGCCTGAGACTGAAGGGGGCAAGGGGGGGTCCCACCAGCCGGAAGGGGCTTCTCCGACTCATTGCCCCCAGCCTCCTGGCCCCCTACAGCCCCGTTGCCCCCTCTGTGCAGCTGTTCGGGGGGACACGGGGACAAACTGGGTGTCCGGCAAGGGCTTCCCGCACTGGGGACACACTAGAAGGCGCTGGGATGGGAGCGGTTGCGGACAGGGACCCAACCCCGCCCCGGACACTTCCCTGGGTCCTGAGCCACTCACTTGCCACCCCCTGCCTCAGTTTCCCCACCTCCGAAGCGGGGGCAGACGAGACTCGCCGGCACAGCGGAGGTGCCCGGAGCTGTACGACGCGGTCCCCGGTGGCGCGGGACCCCGGGGGGGG
>JAGPOW010000009.1:286524-304155 GCA_030014935.1 Caiman crocodilus
CACGTGGGTCAGGGTGGCACGGCCCTCTGCACCGCTTCTGCACGTGGGTCAGGGTGGCACGGCCCTCTGCACCGCTTCTGCACGTGGGTCAGGGTGGCATGGCCCTCTGCACCGCTTCTGCACGTGGGTCAGGGTGGCACGGCCCTCTGCACCGCTTCTGCACATGGGTCAGGGTGGCATGGCCCTCTGCACCACTTCTACATGGGGGCCATGGTGGCAGGCACGGCTCTGGAAAGGATTTGATACCCCAGTGGGACTCGGCTCTAACGCAATGAAAAGCTCAGTGCCGTGACAGGCAGAGGCTTTCCCAGTTATTAACCCACACTAGGGTTGACAGCATTAATGCTGCTGTTGTGCAGAACCCAATGCCTATCATGCTGCTCCACACTGCCTTGCTGCTTCCTCCTGCTCCCCTGCCTGTATTCACTTGTGGTCCCTTGTGAGGGATAGTCCAGCACACACTGTGATGGAGACCTGACCCATGACTGGGCTGTCCTGGCTCTATCGTATTATGAGACTGCAAACAGACAAAGTGGGGGATTCTCAGCTCCTAGCAATAACCAATTTGCACAGGATGTATTTACGTATCACTCTGCTCTTGGGAAAGTGACTTACCTCAATCTCTTTGAAGATGTTCTTGCAGGATGCTCGCGCATAGGTCTGGTGCTTCCAGCACAAGACAAAGTACAATTGCTTGAGCTCAAGAAACTGTTTGCTTTGCGGTATGCAGCAGTTAAGGATTCATGCAGAGGAAAAGAGGAGCCAACAAGTCTGAAGCATGGACAGGGGCATCCTGGACAAGCAGGGCTGGAAGTAAGGCTCCAGATCCAGGTAGCCTTGGGCCCCGGAGAAGGAGTGCATGTAGAGGGAAAACAGCAGGTGCTCTATTTAAACATGCAATGGATGATTTTTGTAGAGCAGCTGCAGTGGAGTGCAGGTAGGGCTGGAGTGGTTTTGCTTGCTGGAATCCACCCCTGATTTCAGAGGGAGTTTCTGGCCTGACTTTGCTCAAGGAGCTACCTGGAGGTCCCAGTAGCTGAGGCTTGTGGCGCGTGCTGACCAGCTCCTGCCAGTAAGGCGCTCTGTCTGCTGACACAAAGCGTGATTCCCTGGGTGGGATCTGCGGGGGGCAATGTGACAGAGAAGGTGTACTGTGTCACGATTCAGAGTGTGTTCTGGCAGTCATTACCTAGGTTTTCAGCGATCCTGTTCTTGCTCATTTCCAGGGCCTCTTGTCTGAGCTGCAGGGCATGCTGGGCGATCTCGTCGCTCGCCACGTTGGAGGTCATGATGAAGATGGCGTCCTTGCAGTCAATGGTCTTCCCCTTCCCATCCGTCAGCCTGCCCTACAACATTAGCCAACAAGAACAACATCAGTGGGGTGGTGGGTGACACTGAACCAGACTACCAAAAGCTGCTGGGTAGGGTCCAAATACATCTGATCGGAAACGCCTTCCTCCCAAGAGGGAGATAATCCTAATGCTCCATAAAAGAAGCCGGTAAGGCAAGTCACTTCAAACCTCTCTGTGTTCCCGCAATGCAGCCAACCCACTTCCCTCAGAGAGGCATTGATGGGACGCAAGACCAGCGAAGTGCTTGGAGATGGTTATGTGAAAGGCCCCACGTATGAGTGGCCAACCACCCTTAGCAGCCTTTGCAGGAAGTAACTGGCTGCAGAAGTCTTAGAAAAGGCCGACATAAATCTGATCGCCATTAACAAGCCGGCAACCCAGTGTAGGTGGGGATGATGGAGATAAACGAGCCAGAAGAGAGAACTATGTGTCTCTATGTGACTCTAGACCGCTCACCCGCAGCAGGGGTATGTGTGGACAGCCTGAGGGTGCAACCACGCTGAGGATACAGAGCAATCTATAGTGCCGTACGATAATTCAGGAAGATCGACTTGGGAGGTGTGGCTGCAATCACAGCCCCCTCTCACCCACACCGTGCTGCCCGCAGGGCAACGTGGCACGTGCTCCTGCCCAATACGTGGGAGTGACTGTTGTGGACAAGAGCACTGATCTCTTCTGTACTGGTGCTTCTAACACGAAGCAAGGAACCTTTCCAAGCACTCATTTTCTGCAGTAATAAAGCCAGAAAAAGAGAGAAAGAAAAAAGAACAAGGTCCCAAGGCAATGTTTATTCCCTGCTATGTCTCCAGCAGCAGCTCCCTGGCACAATGACACAAATCCTTGTTGGGTGCTTCAGATTAACATTTAGGTTATTGCCCTGTCAACCACGTGGTGCAGGAATTGATTTCACATTTAGCTGCTGCGGCGATGATCTATGCAAGAAAAAATTGCGTTATTAATCCTTAAAAGAAAAAAAAACAAATAAACCAGCAGCCGTGATGCTGGAGTTAGTTTGCCTCGGAGGAGGACAGGTTTGGGAACAGCACGCAACAGGTTGTGCACTTGATGTACCACAGAGGGGAATAAATGCTTGCCCAGCTCCGCTTGTGCAGGCTGTGGAGATGAAAGGCACTTCTCAGTCTGTCCATCAAGCCATACAGGTGCAGCCATACACGGGTGATGGGTAAAGATCAATGCCGGGCTATTCGGGACTCTAGTCTCTGATCCCTGCCTCTTACCCTCCTGATGCAGCAAGGACCAGGCAAGCGACTCGTGTGTGTGGAAAGCTGTAGGACGTGCCATCACAGGCAGCCTTAGCCATCACCACCGTGATGCAGCTGAATCAGAAAGCAGGCAAGCACTTCAAAAGCAATAACAGCACAGTGGATTTACCCACTACAGCGAGAGCCTGGCCAGATTCAACAGGCCCTTTCCTTCCCCAGAGTTGTTCTGTGCCAAGTGGCTCTCCAGCACCGTGCGTCTGAGGAACGCAGGTGCTAATCAAGATGCTATGTTGATGGGTGATGACCCTTTCCTAATTTCACTCCACCTGTTTTGGGGAACAGACAAGGAGGGGTTCACCGTTTTTGCACTGACCCTCACCACCCACCTTGCAGCAGCTCCCATGCTTGCTACCACCTACCATGACAGCACCGCCATCATTCATGATCCTTTTCAACTTTTCAGTACAACCCAGTAGGTCTCGTGCCTCTGAATCACCTTGTTAAGCATCTGCTTACCCACTTTTCCTCCTCTGACCGGACAGTGCATTTTCCTGCCATTCTATCTCTGCACTAGGCTGTTCCTCAGGGCTTAAATTCATAGACGGTCCTGGATACAACCGCAAAACTGCATCCTATGGGAGGCCTGGTGGCAACGTGGTAGGACTATTCGTGGCGTGGTAGCCCCTATAAAATACAACTTTACAACCTCCAGAGGAAGGTGAGTATAGGGCACCTCAAAACCCTAGCTCCCACTGCCTTGTGAGTACTCCTTGGCTGCAGAAAGGCTAAGGGACATCATCCTGATAGAAATGCACCCTCGCTGAGGCATTAGGCAGCCAGCAGCAGCTCTTATCTGTTGCTGTCTGGCAGACGCTACAGCCACTGAGGCACTGACCATCTGGACTCGGTCTGGCTTTTGGATTCAGTGACCTAAAGGGATAGTTCATCTTTGGCAGCCTCCACTTCTCCATACTCTTGCCTAGGCATATGTGCTGCAGGTCTTGGTGCGATGGTCACAGGACTCTGTACAAGCGGATTCATCAGGCACCTGACTCTTAGATGTACACCACGATAATTCAAAGGATCGATGGCTGCATATTATAAATCCAGACTAGAGGAAGGGCCAGTTCGGTGACTAGCGATTCCAAGCCTGAGACAGCGAGATGTCGCTTGAACCTTTTGACGTCTCGTGCTAGTCCCTGGCATGACACGAGCAGCTACACTGAGACTTACTTCATCAAACAGCTGCAGCATGATGGTGAGGACGTCAGGATGGGCTTTGTCAACTTCGTCAAAGAGGACCACCGCATTCGGGCACTGTTTGAGCTTCTTGGTTAGCTGCCCACCTTCTTCATGGCCAACGTACCCGGGGGGAGAGCCAATAAACTTGGCAACCTGGAAGGAGCGAATAAAAACAGGATGCGTCACAGACTCTCCCTTGGATAGAGAGGAGCTCACGACTGGTGGTGACCCTTGTTCACAAGCATTAAGTGTACCAGCTTTTCTACTTTGTGTATCCCCATAGTGCTTCGATAAGCAGTAAGTTAAACACGTGCTGCTCAGTGATGACTGAGAACTATGTGCTTTGTCAGACCTCGCATGGATCTAGATGTTTAAAACTTGAATGGCGTCACTAGCCAGAGGGAAGGTGCTGGCAGGGGGCCGCGCTTAACTGCTAGTCTTTCTGAGATGTGTCACAGGATCCCCTGCCCTTCCACCAGAGACCTACTGTGATGCTCATCAAACATACTAAGAGCAGCGCCGCTGAGGACCACGGACAAGTGCCGTCAGTGGAAAGTCTAAACTGGGGGAGGAAGAGAAAGGATGTGGATCTGAGAGAAGGCTGCTAGGACTGCACTGCTCTTGGGGGCACCGACAGGCTTTTAAAAGAGCAGAAAAGCCGCATCCAAACTTCGGGGGTAAAATACACCGAAAAGAGTCGTAACAAAACACGAGTCTTTCGACATACATAAACTCAATTGTTTCTGCAGTTCTGGAAGAGCGCTGTTCAGCTCCTGTTTTGGGATCTTCACTATCATACAGACAGCTCCTTTGGGAATAATATTTAAAAGGAACTTTCCAGGTGCACAACCTGACGTGCTGCAAAGGAGCCTAGTTTTCAGAGGATGGGCAGGGGGAGAATCATGCCCTTCTTAGACAACACGGTCTTTGAAGAGGGTTTAATAAACTGAAAAGAGACTCTGCAGCTTGTTATTCTGGAAGCGTGAAACCGCCTAGCACAACGCCACGTCTACTGCAGTCTAACTGCATGCTGGCGAATAACAAAAGCCAGTTGCGCCCTTCCATGTACTATCTGCCCATCTCGTCACCGGGGGTAATCAGACTAATCGGCTGCAGTTTCCTTGCAGGATCTGTGCCAACCCAGGGTGACACAGGAAACAGGAGAGGGAAGAAGTCGGCCCAGGTCCTTCCGTGCCTACGGGAGGGCAGCTCTGTTGCCGCAGCACCGCTGTCATGCAAAGGCTGGTGCCTGCTTCTGGCCGCGGGGAGAGTAATTTGAACAGAGCTGTCTGCCTGGGGAGAGCTCCGATGCTCACTTCCTCTTCCCCTTCCTGAGGAACGTGCATCTGTTTCTAGTGTCTGCCCCCGAGGATGCCGACTCCTGCCCGTGGAGGCGCAGGAGACACTGGCCACAGGCAGTTAATGCCTCCCATCTGTTTTAGTGATGCCTAGAGCGACATTGATTCCCCCTGCTGTTCCAAGGGCTGCTGCCTCCAGGACTGACCTCTTGATCCTCGTTTGCTTGAAAAATTCAGGCTCTCTTCCTCTGCGATTCTCTCCCTGGCCCCTCCTTGTTCCTCCCGTCCGCTCCCTTCGCTCTGCGTCTCTGCTGTCCTTGTCATCCCGGGATGTTTTATCCCTGCCGTGCTGCGACTTCCAACTCTGGTTCCCTTTTCTACTCAGTCATCAACGCTCTCGACTCATTTTTGCCTCTGACTGCAGAGAGCTCATCTCGCAGAGCCCTTCAGTAGCCATCAGCCAATCTACCGCTCAGCATTTTGCCCCTCGCCCTGCTCTCCGATGGCTTTGAGTAAAGAACAGTCAGCACCTCAGTGTCTTTCTAGTCCCTGCTATGCAAAGACCTTGCTGTGCCTGGCTATAACCTGGGGAACCACGCAATGCAGGTCCATTTGGCCGCTATCCCCGTCTCAGACTGGAAAATAGAGGGCTGCTCAGGACCGGTGATCTACTTACGGTCACTGGACAAGCCAAATCTCCTCTCCAAGCTGAGCCCAACACTCATGCGAGCACATAGGGCTGGTGGCAAAACCTGATGCTCTCTGCTTGGAGCTCTCCTTTAATATTAGGATCCAGCAACACAGCTCCTAGCTTCAGCTGCCTCTTTTGAGGGCTGCTCCCTTGCAGGCTGTCTCTCGAAGGCCGTAGACCCCTCTCTTGCCTCAGAAACCATCCTCCTGGGTTTGAGTCAGTGAGACTCTACTCAGCCTCGTTCCTTTCTGGGGGGGGGTGACAAGACAGAGGTCCCACTATGCAGGGAAACTCGTCATTTCATTTCCTGCTTCTGAAGCTCTCCATACACCTCTCCCTGCCCTGTCTCCAACCATCTGCAGCTCTCAAGAGAAAGCCACTTTATATACAATACCATTACCTCTGCCATCAGTTTTCCTGCTTGCTTTGCTATGGCATTAACACACCCTCTTAGAGGAGAGTCTCACCCAAAAATGCACCCCATAGGCTTGCTATTTGTCCACAGTCTCTCGCAGTGGGACCCGACTGGTCTCGGGGGTCAGAGACCTGCTTTTCTTTCCTTTCCAGCGCCGGCAGTTCCACTCTACCGGTGCGCCAAGGAGGCCGCACCCCAAAACCTACACTGAACGACTCCTCTCTCCCATGGATGCATCCACCTTTCAGAAGACGACATCCCCTTTTAGAAGAGGACGCCGGCTCTTACCAAGGGACCAGTGGGTCGTTTACAATGCAATCACTCAAGCTTTAATTGTATTTTTGTCAATCCCAGCCATTTTCTTTCAGACGCTTTTGCTCCCAGGGATGCTGACGCCATGCGCAGAGGCCACGGGAGGGGAAGCATATCATCATCTGGTTTTTTCTTCTTTCTGCCTCGCCTTGCTTCTCTACCATTTTGCTGATACTTCCCCTGAGCCGAATGACTCAGTAGCCCATCTCTATCTGCAACGCTGCACTGCTTGGATCTTGGAAATCATGAGCTTAAGTTTGGCGATCAAAACTGCTGGGTTTACTGTCAGGGTGGAGCCCCCTGTGAAGGCACCAGATCTGGCCTCTGCTTATTGTCTTTGCTTCAGCGGGAGTTTAGGAGCTCTTGGCCCCCAGGGGCAGCAATAGTAGGTGTTCAGGAGGGAGAGAGAGAGAGACAGGGAAAGAGGGAGAGAGATGGAAGAGACGCCATTTGTTTAAATTACTGGCTAAACTAGAACCGAGATCCCTACGAGTACAGACAGGCCATTTACCAACCTCGTGTCTTTCCTGGAACTCTGACATGTCCAGTCTAATGAAACCCTGCAAGAGAAATAAATACATGAAGTTATTTTTGATTAAGGCACGGCAAATTTTATTACATTTAAGTAGCATCTTTGGGACCAGACTGGTGGCTGACGGGACTGATGTGTCAGTAGGTTTGTTTCTTTTTTCCCCCAAGGCAGCGGGACAACGGGAAGCTCATTGTAAAGACTGAGGTGGATGCTGAAAGCAGGTGGAAGTGAATGTGCAGTTCCTCGAGGGTGTATTGGAGCGCTTCCTAACGCCGGCCATCGCAGCTCTGAGTGAGTCCGGTTTAGACGACCTGCTCATTACTAGAGCCGTGGCGATGAAAATAGGACCGAAATAGCAACTTGCAATTTGCTAAATAAAACAGACATTATTGCTGTTCAGCTGTTTAGAAATAAATCAATAGGAGAACATAATGCCTCCTCTATAAAAAAATATAATAAAGTCAAGATAAATTAGGTTCTTGGGCATTCAGAGCATCGAGATAATATTGTTACTGAATTTATAGGTTACTACGCAAACCTCTTCTTACATTTGAAAGGCTGATGATTCATTGCAGAAAATGAACTTCCTGTGCTCGCAGCTATAACTTAGCTCATATTGCTGCAAAAAAGGCGAGCCCGAACTTCCTCAGCACTGATAAGGGATGACCATCCAACTCTCCAAAGGCACGCGGCTTACAGGTTTCCTCTAGTCACGGCTCGTACCTCTGTGACCCACAAATGAGGTGGCACGAATGACTCATCATACACACGCATCAGCTGGAGAGCCACGGAGGATGATCCACGTTGCTACAGACCCTTACAAGGCAGCTGAGACCGAGGCCTTACGCTTAAGATATCACAACTGTGACTGTCTGAAACTCAGTAGCATTTACCAGCTGTAAAACCCCAGGCTTTTCACCATGCCAGGAAGAACCTGTTAAGCCGTTAGCTCAGCGATATCAGCTTATAAAATAAAGGAAGCATTCATTTGTTTGGAGGGACATCATTACATGATGGGATGGATGGGTGCAGAGACACTGGAAATTAAGCTGCACGTCACTGATGCACACAAGGAGACTAATGACAAAACACATGAAAATCCCCTTCAAAATGCAGGGGGTCGGACGCAATGATTTGTTGAGGTCCCTTCCGACCCTAGCATCTATGAATCTATGAAAACAGGGTTGGGGTAACAACAGATGAACCCCATGTAGATGGAGTCTGCACACCTACCCGATACTTACTGACATGCACCTGCCACATCTATGCATTTCACAGATACAATAAAATATATAGAAATGAGGATGAAGGCACGAACTGTTAGCTGACACAATAAGCTACTACCGGATGGTTTACAAGGGTATGTAGAGGAGTAGAAACTCCATAAAACCTAATACCATGTTGGAGACATGTAGGATGGGATTCACAATGATTAAGTGCCTAAACCCCACTGAATTTCAACTCCCAGCTGTAGTTTTCCACCTTCGAGGACCTGGGTGTCTCACAGAAGCTGCACCTTGCTCCTAAGACCTTCAGCGCAGAGGCAGCTCAGTACATCCTAGGGAGGTCTGCCCTGGGTGCGTGTCTGGATGTTGACTTCAGGACTTTGTGAGAGGCAAGGGTTTTTTGGGAGGGTGATACTTTTTATTGGACCAACTGCATGGTTGGAATACAGCTAAACAAGCTTTTGAATGCCAGTCAGCTTTCATCATACCTTCATTCAGGACCTGATAAAGAACCTCTTGCATTCAAAAGCTTGTCTGACTTTATTCCAGCCATGCAGTTGGTCCAATAAGAGGCATCTGCCCCCAAAAAACCTTTGCCTCTTGCAAGATCCCTGAACCAAAGCTATAACAACATGACTCTAACGCTACTCAGAACTCAGAGAACCCGAAAAAGACCCCCTTAAATTCAAAACAAGAAGCTGGGATTTCCCAAAAAACAGAGCCGCTTAAAAAAAAAAAAAGGTGATTTGGGACCACTGGATGTGTTTCTTTCTATGGGGTTGGGAGGTTTTGCTTCAGAAACATCTCCTTCATTCATTTGGGTTTTGTAACACAGCAGGAAGATACAAAAGCTCATGGCTCTGAATCAGTCTCCAAGGTACCGCTCTGCTCTACCACCTGCCTGACTTCAGATTAACGCATCCACCTGCCTCTAGCGTAGCAGCACAACAAAATGTTTCTGCTTTTCCCAGGGGAAAAGCGCTGCTGAAAGCACTGTGGTTCCACAAAAAAGGCCTCAAGAAACTGCCTGTGCTGCTGGAAAATCGTTTCATCCAAAAATGCCTTGAGCGGCTCTGGTAAGTGCTTGTCGGGCTAGTCGCACAACGGGCGACTGATACTCAAACCAATGGAGATGGGGCCAGTAATTTCAAAGCGGTCCCTGATGTGGGGTACTCAATGGGGTCCATGTAAGGCCTGCCTGTCACCAAGACCAAGCACCCATGACACTAATGAAGCAGATGGAAGTGCTGGATTTGCACACGTGTCAAGTTGGGCAGTCGAAACGGAGGCGTGCAAGATGGACTCGACTCCCCGCACATCAGCAGAGTTCGCGGCACGCACACCGGACAGGCTAGCATGAGCCAGATAAAGATAATAGCATCCGTAATTACATTTTAACCTTTCCGTCAGTATGAAAATGAGCCCATTACACATTCTTCTTTCTTAATCAGACAGTTCCTGCTAAGAGCTGCCTCCCCCATAACTGTCCACAAAGTTTATGACCCTTTTCACAGTGCTAATTACTGCAATGACTGCCAAGCTGATGCATTGCCAATAAACCCCTGATTTGTGCATGCTATTGAATTAACACAACATTCAGTGTTCGGCTGATCTTCCTATTCAATGTCTGGCCAGGTCACTGACCAATTCCACGTGCAGCAGCCCTGCATGGAGGTGCGTTAGATCCAGGAACTGGAATTTATTGCGTTTGGAAGGCAATTACAGAAGGATGAGGAAACGAAACCAGAGCAGCTGTTTTTATGGCCTCATTTTACTTTTGATCTTCTTTGCAACATATTCTTTTCATGTCTGTTTTGTACCAGTGGGCTCCTGGAAGAGGTGGGTCTGACTGACACTGGCTTGCAAGGCACTCTGTTGCTGCCTCCCTGCATTTCTTCCTGGGATATACATAGGCTCTGTTTCTAATCTCACAAAGGTTTTATACTTGGGGATCTCCAGTGACCTCCAAGGGAGCAGTGGGGACCCTTTGGAAATCAGGCAGGTGCTTGAACATAGAGGCAGAAGCCTAACAGTAGACTTATTTTCAAAAACTGGGGCCCAATTTTTAAGGAAGATGGTTCCAACCAGCTAAGAAGTGTTTCTAGAAGCTTTTCTGAAAATAAGTCATAAAAAATAGTTGTTTTCAAATAGACAAGGCACCTTCATTCGTGTCTGAGTCCCACACATTTCAAGGCTAAGATCCTGAAAGTACAACTGGCTTTACTTCTTTTAATTGTCCAGGCTGAATGAAGTCTGAAATAGCAGGCAAGTAGCACAAATAACAAGGAGTGAAGGGTTCCCCTCCATGCCATTCTTTGTCTTCTAATGAAATTAAAATGTGACACAGACAAAGAAACACATTGGCTTGCAACAAAGGACTTCCAAGTGACGGTATCCACAGAAGCAGGGAAACCAATGGTTTTGTTCCATTTCATAACTTCTACTAAAGTGTTGTTAGTAATATAGGCAGGGATGCACTTTAAAAAGAAACAACACCCTTTAGTTTCAACCAAACAGTGTCCCTGCCCTGCTGTGCACTGATGGATCTGAGCCAGTCCTCTCTCCTGCTGCTGATCTGTGTACCACTGTGATGCAGAAGGGATAAAAAGTGAAAGTAGGATTTTCTAGCAGCGACGGACCACGCAATGAAGCCTAGCATGACACATCAGTGATGAAGACCGCACTGAGACTGAATACCGATCTAATTACAACAAAGAACAAACAGATCAGACGTTACCTTCTTGAGGTCCTTGTGGATGTACTTTGCCGTCTGTTTGGCCAGCTCTGTTTTACCTAGTCAGAAAGAAGTAAAACAAAAAGAGATGAGCGTTGAAACCATTATTGGTTACAAGAATCTCCCGCAGAAACTACCCAGCATATGGGGCCTCTGCCCACTGGAAACCATCCGTGATGGAAACAACTGTTAGTATCCACTGCAATTACCAGAGCCTAGGAGCCCCAGTCACAGACCCAGACCCTGTTCTGCTATATATCATATGGATGCAGACCATGGAGACAGTCCCTGTCCAAAGAGCTTACGATTAAGATTAAAACAAGGCACAACAGGAATCTACAGGCAGATAGATGGGCGAGCACAAGAGAGCTTCATAACACAATGGGCAGCAGCCTCTGCACGCCAGATGTCTAACCATTGTAAAGTCTTTTTCAGGCCTGACAGCAAAGGATACCAAAGGAAGGAGCTGAAGGGGGACAAAGAGGGGACTCTGTGGGCACTCCCAGGGATTCCCCCTCCCTTGTGTGAGAAGCAGCAGGGGAGAAAGTGTGAAGGTGCCTGCTGACGATCTAGCAAACATGCTGGAGGGCCTGAGCAGAACATCACGTGCTGGATCCTTAATAGCTCGATTCTTGAATGGAGAGAGAGATTTGAATGCTTTCCGCAAAAAGCGGCGTGGCTGGAGCAGATCTTTGCTGTGTTTATGCCAAGCACCCTGGGTCTCACGTGTGATGTCATTACTCTCTAGATCAAAAGTGAATTATCTGGGAAATGCTCTATTCTTTATTTATTTGATTTATACGGGGCAACTATCATAAAACTGTAGGCATATGAAGAATCAATAATTCAAAACATATATTACAGAATAAATCCACCTTGACACGCTATCAACAAACACACCAGCTCACGGAAACGGAGACCCTGTCTGCTCAGCCTACCTCTCCAGAAAAGGCCTGGGTGAATGTGTCCTGAACGTCAGACCGCTCCAGGCTCTGCCAGACCCAGAGAGATGCGAATGACAGAGCCCAGGGCCCTTACTGAATGCCCTCTGGCTGTAACCCCAGGGGTATCAATACAGGGCCTAGCAATCTGAGTGCACCTGCTGCCCTCTGCTCCTGGGACACGGGAAAGGGAGCCAGTGCCTCTTAAAACTCAAAGGATCTGCAGTGTAAGAGCCTTTACAGGGTTATAGTAACAGGTCAGATTGTGTTTGCAAATGAATGCAGGCCAGGAGCTGCACTTACATCGAGCCTTTTATATTTCAGTACACACCTCGCATGTGTCGGCTTTAACACATGGGGCAAACACACAAATGCACACGCTCTTCACTTCCCCACAACCAGGTGTTGTATTTAAAAGGCCAGCTGGTGCCCTGGCATTCTGCAAGTCTACTTCCACCGTAGTCCACATGGGAGCGAGTCAGGGCAGAGCCTGGCTCTGAAGTCTTGGCCCATCGTACAGTATTGCGGTGAGCTGCCGGAGGTAGCCGTTCTTCAGCTCTGAGTGCAATGATCAATAGTTTGGGACCCATCAGGCTCATTTCACCTGGCTGCTGCATGACACGGGCCAGAACATTTCACGGAGGGACTCCAGCATCAAGCCCACTGCTTCTGCCGGTAGGGCTGTCTCCACGCTCTGCATTTGGATGATATCTGGCAGAATGGGGTAACTGTAACCGATAACGAGCAAGCAATACAAAGCCTAGAGTTGAAGGCGAATGTGCCCTGTCACTGGGTCGCCTTCTCCATTGGTTATCTAATCTAACGCCCTGCCAAAGGCTGGCACCTTTTGTCAAGCTGACTAGTGTCTAGCTAGCTGCTAGGTCTTGTTATCTCTGTCTGCCCTGCATTTGCATCTAGGTCTATATAGATATAAAAGAGCCTTGACAGTGGCTAAGCTCTTTCGGGATCTGCTGCACTGTGTAAAGGCACATTAGACACTGCAATCTGCCTCTGAGCGTGTAGACGGCTATAGCATCAAGAACCCTGTAAGACACCCCAGACGGAGCTTCAGCTCTCAATCGCCTTGCTCCCTTATCTGAATATTCATTTTTATGTCACCAGCTAGAAAAACATGTCATGGGAACGTATAAGAGTTGACGGAGCCGACAATTTAAATGATTGAGCCTTCAGACTTGTTATAATGTGTGCCGTGAAGTCTTACAAACACTGCTTATTGCTTTTATATGGCTTCATAGCAACACGTTTAAAGTAAATACCTTGCCTGGTGTGGCTCCGAGGCAGGACTCTGTATGGACAATAATTGTTGCTTGAGCTCACTTCCTTACAACAACAGCATCTTCCAGCCAAGCAAGTGAATGCAGGAGAGGCAAAGCCCTCGCCTTTCCCAAATGCTGCATTTTGGTTGCTGTAACCTTTTTGGTTTCAGCAGACGAGGAATCACTTTATCGTTTTCATAAACCATGCTACGTTTTTGTGGAAGCATTTGGGGGAAATGTTCGTGCCCGTAGACAAGCGAGGTCCTTGCCCCAGGGAGCTGACAATCTAGGTATCCCTCAAGTTAGTAGGTTACCGTGCACACCCACGTTATTTTAGCATTTTCTCTTTTTAAAGTTCTTAAAACAGCCTTGTTTCTTATTAAAATGGAGTCCATGAAGGACAGACTTTCATCAGGTGTAAACCAGAGTCACATCAGTCGGACCAGGTGAGGGTCTGGCTCCATGTGCTCAAGGTAAGCTTGAAACTAGTCTAAAATGCAGCAGGGCAGAGGCAACGACCAACTGGAGGCCCCTTTGATACCCAAATGGATCAACGGAAATTTTCATGATGACTTTGCCCTCTCTGAAAGCAGGGCGAGGTGTAAGGGTGTACAGGTCCTCAAAAAGAGGGGGAACCGGGGGTTCATCATCCCAACCTCCTATACACCTGTACTGTGGACCCATATGTGCATATCCGGTGCCCGCATCTCAGACCCCCACCCACAGCAAATGACAATCCGCCTGTTACCTATTCCCGACGATCCCAGGAAAAGGAAAACCAGGGGGTGCTCTTCGTCGTACCAGCCATTTTCTTTTCTCCGAATAGCTGCGTTTAAATACAGTGAAAACAAAAGGGGGGAAAGGGAAGAAAAAAAAAAGAGGCATATAAATCAAAGACACAAAAGCAAGTATAATTATCACTAAGTATACACTATGTTTTACTGCTCTCTGCCCACTCAAAGTCCTCACTACCATTAGTGCTACCTAATTTGATTAGCTGGCAAGGCCCCCAGAGATACCTAATCAAGTTAGCATGGATTTGGAAAGCTGCCCAGAGCAGATTTCGGATAAAGTTTTCCAGGATGTGCACTCAATGTTGCCAGGGAAACAGAAAGGAGGGTGCACACTGAATGAACGAGAAAGGGCTGCGGGGAGAGGATTCGAGAGGCGCGTTAGGCTTCCCAGCTCGTCAGCGCAACCTTTCTGCAAAAGGCTGGTTTGGAGAAGTTTGTCGCTTCGCTGTCTTATGCAAATGGAAAGGAGGAGGTCTGAATTCAAGGTCATGGTAGCCTTGAACAAATGCGAGTCTTATTTAAAAACACCGGGAATGGAAAATGAATCAGCGATTTCAACCAACAGACGGAAAGTGAAATGGCTGTGCGATGGATGAGGGATATTAACGGAACACATCACCCCAAAGGAGGGGACGGGTTGGAAGCCAATGTCCAGACTTTGGTGACAAAATACCGGCGGTAGACATATTCGACTAGCTAGGATGTTGGACCGCCCCGAGAAAGTTGCTCTGTGTTCACAGAGCTGCCTCAGTTCACAAGAGGACGAGGCAAGGTGGGGGGCCCGCAGCCCTTTTGTAGGCTCTCATCTGCTGCAGCTTTGCACCCTCCAAATTTCAGATTCTCCGTCAAAACTACACAGATGTTGCACTGAATCAAAAACCCCATCCCTGGCTCCCATGTCAGGGCACGGGACAGACCCTGGCTACACTTCCTTGTGGTATCTAACCAACAAGGAAGCCTAAACGCATCTCACCGCTCTAGTTTCGTTAGGGAGCTTCTCTGAACTAGAAGCTGGCTGCTGTCAAGTTCTAGCCTGACTTCACCTCTGGAAGCTGCAGGCGAGGCGTTTCAATGCTTATTGAGCTCCACAGAGTGCTCAGAGGATGAACAGATAAGGACCGTCTCATGTAGAGGTGCATCCGACAGATGACATCTCCTAATGGGCCCGATGCGTCGGCAGGTCACTGAGAGCGAGCTGGAGCATGACAGGCAGCGGGCCCGGAGATTTCAGCCATGATTCTGCATGTAGTTGCATGGTGTTATGGGGGAAAAATATGCCTGGAGCAAAAACCCGGCAGTGAAGAGCAAATGTATCAGTTCAGTGTGTTCTCATATTCATAGTTTAAAGTAAGACGGTACCAAAGGGATACTGAATTTTCAGGCTTTCATGCTTCAGACAGAAAAAAGGTAGAACTGTGTCTTAGTTTACTGAGGTTCTCCTGATTTATCTGCATTATTTAAACCAGGCCTCCTCTTCTACGGCTCTTAAAAAGAGTTATTCTCGGCACGCTGATTGGTCTGTGCTGCGCAGTGTTTGGCGATGTTTTGTAAGAAGGAAGCCGCGCACTGATAAATTGTATTGCGTCGTAAATGATATGCCGGTGCTCCTAATAATTTACCTGTAAGGGTGCTTTTTAAAATGCTTTGCAGATCTGTGCTCGGCAGCTGCCCAGAGGTCAATGAAACTGAAGATGCGGCACATTGTGTTTGATTGAAGTATGGCACTGAGTGGGCAAGGTGCCAGGCTCTCAGGAATGATAACCTAGACGCTTCCAAGATAACAGAGGTAAAGATGAAAGACAAGGACCAAGAGACCTGGAGCTCTCCGGTGCTTTTCGAGTGAAGTTCTCCTCTGGAAGTTACTGTCAAAGTGAGACTTTGTGTGCCTTGTCTCTCGATGATTTCCGCGTAAAACGCACTCAAGCGACTCTCGGCGCTCTCAACAGCACACGTCACTGCAAATGCTGCCTTCTATACACTCCTTTTGCAGCTTTTTTACCTCCAAAAGTAACTTATTACAACATCATTATTCTCCCAAGAGTTAAAAACAAAAATGACCATAGTTACCATACACGGACGGTTCCAAAATGCAGGCAATTGGTAAACGGGGATGCTAAATCTATCAGTGAATAATCTCTGATTTATGGGGCAAAGAATAAAAACAAAAATTTAAACCACTTCAGGAACAAAAGGCCCTGTGGCATCACTACAGATAAGGGGTTGGTACAGGATGATAAAAGCTGATAAAGCTGATACAAGGATGGCAAAGTTGTTCAATACATATATCTGTTCTGAGTTCGGAAAGAAGATAGATGACTTACTCACAACTTACAGTGGTCATGAAAACCTTTGGGCTCCAACAGCGCAAAGCAAGTGATAGTAATAGTAATAGTTTCATAGTATCTAGGGTCAGAAGGGGCCTAGAGCAGGCCATCTAGTCTGACCCCCTGCCAATGGCAGGAAAAGTAAAGTGATAAAGTAAGGCTAAAACCTGGATTATCTGGGAACAATTCAAATAACTATACAACATTAATTCAGCACGTATTGAAAGGATTAAAATCCACGTAAGGGATGAATAGTCAACAAGTTACTGTAAAGAGGGACATTATCATTGACATGCTGGGAGAAAGGAGAGAAGCGATGGATCTGTCCTAGGCACCGGGCTATTCAATGTCTTTATCAATGACCTGGAAGAAGACAAAAAAAAAATTCTCAGCAAAGTTTGCAGAGGACACAAACCCTGGTGGTGCGGTAGACACAGATTTGTTCTGGGCTCACTTGAACAACGTGTGCTTTAATACAAGGTCGTATGGCTGAGAACCAAGAATGGAGGTTGGATTGCAGGATGTGGGAGTATGTTTTGGAAATCAATGACTTGGAAAAGACATGGGAGGGCACAGTGGATAACCAAGTCGACGTGAGCTCACAGCAGGACATAGTGGCTAAGACCAACTACCACCGTTGGCTACAGGAGCAGGCAACTATGAAGTAGAAGTGAAGAGGAGGGATGGTTTCTGCATGTGGTGCTAGCGAAAGCACAGTTCTGGTGTCCCTCTGTTAAGTAGGAGGTTTGGATCATTAAAAGATGCAAGAAGGATTCAAGGTGGGAAAAACTGCTGGGCAGGGTGAGGCTCAAGAAAAGCTGTGAATTTAGGTTTAAAAAAAAAAAAAAAAAAAAAAAGGAGGTTAAGAAGAGGCGACTGGATCAGTGCAGAAGGGCCTGTGAGAAAAGGTGGATGAAAGCAGACAAAGGGCTAAGTGTGCCAAGGGCTAATACTGGACTAATTCACACCAGAAATAAGGCACGCAGCAAGGATAACCAACCACTGGAACAAATTACGGTTAAGTAAGTAACTGGTTCTGCAATCACTTCTGGAGTCTCCAAGTCAAGACTGGGTGTCCTTCTAAAAGATCTGCTGTAGTTCAACCAGAACTTAATGGCCTCAGCATGGGAAATGTTTTGGGCTGTGCTGTGCAGGAGGGCAGACTAGATGATCGTAACCCTGCTGACATCTGGACTCTGTACAGGGGAGCAAGAGAGAGTGGTAATGAGTACAGGTAGGAATCACGGGCATATGGAAGAGGGCCGAATTT